>CAUYQG010278358.1:0-20686 GCA_963574415.1 Tarsius wallacei
GTAGTTCCAGCTACTCGGAAGGCTGAGGCGGAAGGATCGCCGGAGCCCAGCAGGTCGAGGCTGCGGTGTCCGGGAGCGGCCACTGCACTCCAGTCTGGGCGACAGAGTGAGACTCCAACTCAAAAAAAAAAAAAAAAAAAACCAAAATCACTTCTATAGAGTCCAATTGTCTAACCACTTGTTTAGTTAAACATTTTCCTGTTAACTTCTATACACAAGGCACTGATTTGGGCACTATGCCTATATGAGGGGGGATCTGAAAAAACCCAAATTTATTTATTAAAAATTGTTATCGTATTTAGATGGCAGCTAATTATGTTTTTTCATGAATGTGTAAAATCCTTGCTTCCAAGCTGGTTTTAATTGAATGTCTGTCAAATCCAGCCTTACTGTGGTAAAAAAGTAAAGAATGAAGATGTTGCTATCAGCATAGCTTTTTTTCCTTGCCTACTACAACTTACATATCAAATCCTGGGATAGCATTCATGTTCTCCTTTAATTTATTCTTACTTATTTAAACTTCAGTCAACTTCAAAGTACTCTCCATTTGATGCGATAAACCTATCAAGATGCTTTTTCCATTACCCAAAACAGTTTTTGAACTCATCAATTTTGATGCCTTTTACTGCTTCTGCCATTTTTTTGTTTCACCTCTTCTACATTGGCAAAACATTTCCCTTTGAGGACTCATTTCATTCAGGAAAAAAAAAAAAGTCACTCAGGGCAAGATCGGGTGAATAGGGAGGCTGGGGCATGGGGGTCATGCTGTTTTGGGTCAAAAACTGCCGAACACTCAGCACAGTGTGGGCAAATGAGCTCTTAAGTCACTCATCATGAAATGGCAAATGCACTGAAAGAATCTTAAAGGAGAAAAACACTGAAGCTGAACACAGCCTCTCACAGCAATGCTAGCTGGTACACTGACGCTGATGGGTTCTCAGAGCACTTACCTAGTGGGGGAAGCTTGTACTATAAGAGGCCCACACTCCAAAATATAATTCCAGTTTTTTGGGGGTCCCCTCTCATTTGGCAGGGATTGGCAAACTATAGGCAGCCTGTGGTCTGTTTCTATACATCATGTATGCTGGGGCTGAATTTACATTTTTAAATGCTGGTTTAAAAAATAAATAAAAAGGAAGAGAGGGAGAAGCAAAGAATTTGTGGTAGAGGTACATCATCCACAAAGCCTGAAATGTCTGGTCTTTTACCGAAACGGCTAGCTGAGCCCTGCCATAGAGAGAGATCTAACACTCAGTAAAGTTAGAGTCTAGAAAGGATGTTAAAGCAATAGCAATAAGAAAAAACACAATCACTTAAATTTTTTGACCATTTATTGTGTGTTCAGAACTGAGTGTAATACAGTCATCTTCTCATTTAATCTTCACTTTAAAAAAAAAAACCTATGAGATCATCACAATTATTTTCAACTTAGCAATAAATAACCCAAGACTTAAGAAGACATAACTAAGATCAAATACATGACCAAACCTGGGATTAAAATCCTGGCTCTCAGCTGGGCGCAGTGGCTCACATATGTAATCCCAGCACTTTGGGAGGCAGAGGGGAGAGGATTGCCTGAGCCCAGGGGCTCAAGACTAGCCTGGGCAACTTGGCGAGACCTCGTCTCTACAAGAAATCAAAAAAATTAGCCGGGCATGGTGGCGCACTGTGGTTCCAGCTACTTGGAAGGATCACCTGAGCTTAGCAGGTCGAGGCTGCAGAGCCCGTGAGCATGCCACTGTAGTCCAGACTGGGTGACAGAGTGAGATTCTGACTCAAGAAAAAAATTAAATTAAACAAAAATTTTAAATCCAGGCTCTCTGGCCCAGAGCACTTAACCACTCAGGTCAGGTACCAACATAAGAATGACAAAAGGTAGAAAGTGGTATTTCCCATATAAAAACACAACACTCTGTGGAAAGATGGAGGTGGCAGATAGCACCTCCAGAGACCTGTTCAGGGAAGATCCATGGATGTGGCAGCTGTTAAACTGGGCCTTGGAAGAAGGGAACGATTCAGATAGGCGACACTGAAGTGTAGGGAAACCAGCTTAGAGGCAGAAGCGTTTAGCGTGTCAGGCAGCAGTGAGCTCCCCACTGAACAGGAAGAGAATGTGCATTTCTGGGAGATGAGTAGGAAACCTAGGTCAGAGGTAAACCATGATGGTGCTGAATGCTGAAATAAGGGGGGAAAGGGGAATTTAAATACATGGGAGTGACTGAACATTTACGACTAAACAGCTGACACAATCAGACCTGTGCTATGGGGAGATTAATCTTACAAGGGTGTGTTGGATGGATTTAAGAACGAACTAGTGGCAGTAAAATAACTAGGAGGCTGTTAGCAATAATCCAGATCTGAGATGATGAAGATCAGAACTAAAGTAGAGACAGTGAGAACAGAGTGGTGGAGAAAAGTATATTGTCAAGGGTCCTACCTACCAAAGCCACTAGGCAATACAAGAGGGGAGAGGTGAGTGGCTTGCCAATGGCAAACCCCTGGCTTTCCAGGTCCCTCTAAAGGCCAAATATTGCCTTTTTATTGCCACTGTTTTCCTCCTAGTTTTGTGCCCCACACTACCACGCACACACGCATAAGTTCTACGGATTTAAGGTTTCAACATTGGTTCTCTTGATAAAGTCATGACTTGATATTTGCCTTAATGGAATTTCACCTGAATAAAAATGTCAAAGTTTTGAGGTTGAGTGAGGAGATAGAAGAAATAACTCCACGCAGTATGCTTTAGCACGTCTACAATCCGCAGGACATGTCCTCTGCATGAGTGGTGGCATCTGAACCCAAATCAATAATTCACACTTCCAGACATGCAATCCTTGGTTTGGTGTTCTTCACTTTAAAAAATTAAATGTAGGTCAGGCACCATGGTTCACGCCTATAATCCCAGCAACTCAGGGGGCTGAAACAGGAGGATGACTAGAGCCCAGCAGCTCAAAGTTACAGTGAGCTATGATCAAGCCACTATACTGCAGCTTGCACTACAGAGTGAGACCCCATCTCTTATAAACAAACAAACAAACAAATAAATAAATAAGAGTGTCTACTTCACAAGGGAAATAAGAGGAAAGTTCAGTGTCTGCCCTTGAAAAGCTAAGAGTTTAATAGGCAAATGGATTATATGCGCCAAATCATAATGGACTTTTTTTTTTTAAGTCAGAGTCTCACTCTGTTGCCCAGGCTGGACTGCAGTGGCAAGCTCATGGCCACTTCAGCCTCGACCTGCTGGGCTCAGGCAATCCTTCCGCCTTAGCCTTCCAAGTAGCTGGAACTACAGGCATGCGCCACCACACCCGGCTAACTTTTTTGATCTAATGTAGAGATAAGGTCTTGCCATGTTGCCCAGGCTGGTTTTGAACCTGTGGGCTGAGGCAATCCTCTTGCCTCTGTCTCCCAAAGTGCTGGGATTACAGGTGTGAGCCACCACACCTGGTCAATACTGGACATTTTAATAAAGCAATATGTTGATACCATCAAATTATACTCTTCTAGAACACTTGAGGCATGTCTTTTTAAAAAAATAACTGAATAATCTCATTACCCCTTTCCACATCCAAACTCTTTGTTTCAACCTCCTTGAATAGAAAACTTTTTAAATTATTACTCCCTACCTCTCTACCCTGACTTCTTAAATCATATGTGGGCCCCCACCAGGACCCACTGGCAGTGAGGCCATCCTTCAGGGCAGGATATGGTTTGGTAAGTTCTGAGGACTTACCAAAATCAAACGTGGAATGGCTTTGTTATTCCAAGATTGTCTGTGATTTGTGATTACATCAACTCAAGGCAGAAAGAGGAAAATGTAACTGAGAGGGAAAGCAAACTCAGAAGCCAAGAGAAGCTATATTAAGCATCAAGCTGAATGAGTAGGGTGAGGACCCAAACCACAGAAAGGCATCAACACTGGAAACCAAGAGGGTGGGAGAAGAGCACAGAGGGGATGCAGCTTATGAGTCAGGCATCTGGGACAGTCGGTCCTTGTTCTGTAAGCAGGCAGTGAGGTCAGGCCTTGCCTCCAGGAGAAAGGAGCCCCTTAAAGGTGATGCCAAACTGGATAGCCACAGTCTGCTGACCATTAGTAATGTGTTCCAGACTGGGACATGTAACAGGACATTGATACTAACAAGTCTAAGTGTGTGCATGCTACAGGGATGCCAAATAGTAAAAGTAGTAATATAATCAAGTAAGATGAAATAGGCATATTATCACGTGGTAGGTATTGACTCAGGTTTCAAGGCTTACATGTCAGGTCTTCTTTGCTATTATTTGATTTCTCTGCTCCAGCTTCCAACAGCATGCTATGGGCTCGTTTCTACCCCAATGTGCCTTTGAATCCCAAGCCCTGCTGCCCTCAATGCATGAATCATGGCTGAGCCCGCAAGGAAGGATTCCTGTAAAGGAAGCAGGCAGGATTGCCAGAGAAACTATTCTGGGAGCCTTCCTGTTATTTGCTGGACACTGCTTATTTCACTTTGTGGATTTACAATGTAGCATCTGTGTTTCAATTTCTCCTGTAAGTCTAGCTGCAGAAAAATATCTTCTATTAAAACAGACAAAAAGAGACCACAAATTACTTTACCAGCTACCCCCAAATTGACAGTCTGTAGATTACAACCAAATCTTAAAGTGTTGTGCTAGTTAACTGTATTATTCTGTGGCTCTTAAGTGCCTATTTGAAGACCTAAAGCAGGTGATGTTTTCGGCCCAGATCCCAGAGTTTAAAACTTGTGCAATATAATGTAAGCCTACCTACGGTTTTATGAGACTTTCTGTTAAGCTTTTGGGGGTTTGGTCTGTATGCTGTCATCCTTCATTTTCAAAGAATACGTTTTTTCGATGATTATGTTTCCCACATATATTTCCCATTGTCGGCAACGTCTACCCTGAGTGATTTATAAACTGCTG
Source organism: Tarsius wallacei (assembly GCA_963574415.1). NCBI lineage: Eukaryota > Metazoa > Chordata > Mammalia > Primates > Tarsiidae > Tarsius > Tarsius wallacei. Next base: position 4,921 of record CAUYQG010278358.1, read on the forward strand.
TCAACCTTTCAAAACGTTTCTGCCTCACATGTATGTTTCAGCATACTGAACTTGATTCTCTCTTCTCTCACTGTCTCTGTCTCTCTCTCTGTGTCTCTCCCCCTCCCTCCCTTTCTCTCTCTCTCTTTTTCTCTCTCTCTCTCTCCCTCCCCTTCCTGCCCCACCACCCCTCCACCACCCCCAGAGAAAGCTTTAAGAGGCCCTTGGTGAGTTTGTGGTAGGAGAGATCTTGCAGGGAGAAAGTAGGGATTGGAGAGTGGAGACATGGAAACGGTTCCTGGCAAAGTGGATTTGCACAGAGTGGCTCCGTCTGCGTGATACCATAGCAGCACAAGTCTGCAGGAAGAGAGGCTGGCAGCGTGACAGCTACTACTGAGAAAGAGTGGCAACTCCCAGACCCTGGCAGCAGGAGTCTGTCCTGCCTCTTCCAAATGCTGTCATGAGACTTCTTTGTCGATGAATAAGTCCTTGGGCCACTGAAGGGGGCAGGTGAATCCCATACCTACACTTCCAGATGAGAAGTATGGAGAAATGTGTCCCTCTCTCCTATACCTGGAAGACCTGGTCTAGTAGTTCTGTGTGGCCCAGGGTAAAATTGCTTGGCATCTATGAGTTATTTTGTTGTGAATAAAGAGGAGATCTAAAATGCTATGAGGCTGGGCATGCCTGTCATCCCAGCACCTTGGGAGGCCGAGGCAAGAGAATCACTTGAGCCCAGGAGTTTGAGACCAGTCTGGGCAACATAATGAGACCTGGTCTCTATAAAAACTGAAAAAAAATAAATTAGCCAGCCATGGTGGCACACACCTGTAGAAAAATAAAATAAAATACCTTGGACCTATAATCTATCAGTGTAGCTGGTAGCTTCCATAAAAGTGGGAGTCTGGTGCAAGGGCTCTTCTAAAGCTTCTTGCGTCTAGTCATGTCTATAATCAGGCCAAGTCTTGTAGTTTTCGGGATTAACACAAGATACAAAACAACTGTGTGTCATCAGAAACAATAAAGTTTGGAAAAGATATTTCCCCAAACTAAATTAACTACCACTGCTCAAAAATAATAAAATGCTATAGAAAGAAAATATCAACGCCACCACAAATCAACATCTGAGGCACAGCCCTGGAAAACATCTGGAAAATAGCATTAGGTTAACAAACCACTAGATAAAATGTTTGATTTCCCAGTCACTGATGTTACTCACTGCAAAAGCAGTTAAAAAGTCTTATGAGGAATAATATCTTGGCCCTGATGAACAGCAAGAAACCCAGCTGTTTGCACTTGCTGTATAACAAGTGCCAATGCACATACTGTAATCCACACAGTCCGCTGAGTGCTGCAACAGCAAACCGCACAATGTGACAGAAAGTTCCTGATCGGACAAGAGCGGTCAGGCTACTGGGACTAAATAACAGGCATATACCTCCTTTTCCAACAACAGCCCACTTCCAGGGCAACTTCCTTGTGAAATGTTGATTCTTACTATATATTCATTCATTTGCTTTTACTAGAAATTTATATCATGGTCTGGAAATAACTTGTATTTCCAGGCAAGAATCCCTCTAAACCATAACAGATGTTGGAAACATTATGAGACTCGCCGAGAAAGAAAAGGAGGAGGGAATTTCAGCAAGGACTCTGTCAGTGATGGACAGAAAACGAAGGGGTCCCAAGGTGAGTGGACATGAAGACAGAGAAGAAAGCACGCTAAAGCAAAATCATGGGAGTCTATTAAACTCCCCACCTCAAAGGGCCAGAAGATTATACCACCCTGCAATTGAGATCTTGAAAGAGACCAAGGTAGAGACACAGGAAAAAGGAAGGCATGTTCAGACATCCCAACAATACGTTGTTTGTGATGCTACTTAGGCACTCATGGAAATCAGGAATTTTAAATTAAGAAAGAAAAGTCTGATCATCTTGGCTATCATTTCATTCAATGATTAGTTGTTGAGCTCCTAGAGTAGGTATCAGAAAAGGCTCTAGGTAAGGACAGTGGGGCAGAACAATAGTGAACAAGAAAAAGACAATATCTGTTCTGGAAGACAAATTATTTAGTTCATCTCTTAAATAAATCATCAATCATCATCTACAATAAGTGTTAAGAAAACAAACAATATATAAGAGGAGGGACCCCAAAAAACCTGAAATGTATTTATTAAAAAATTGTGTATGTGCTCTTATATGTTTCAACTTCAGTCAGCTTCCAAGTACTCTTCATTTGATGCAATACACCTACCGAAATACTTTTTCCACTGCTCAAAACAGTTTTTGAACTCGTCAATTTTGGTGCCTTTAGTGCTTCCTCCGTTTTTTTGTTTCACTGCTTCCTCATTGGCAAAACGTTTCCCATTGAGAACTTTTTTCATCTGGGGAAAACAAATAAAAAGTCGTTCAGTAGGAGATCAGGAGAATGGGGCATGGGGGTTAGGTCATTTTTGGTCAAAAAGTACTGAACACTCAGCACAGGTGGGCAGGTGTGCTCATAAACCACCCATCGATCATGAATGGGCAAATTAAGAGTCTCCAAAAAAATTCACTGAAGCTGAACGCAGCCTCCCACAACAACACTAGCTGGTACACTGATGCCAATGGGTTCCTAGAACACTCACCTAGCGGGGGAAGCCTGTGCTACAAGAGGCTCGCCATCCAGAAGATAAATCTGGTTCTTTCTGGGGTCCTTCCATATAGATAGATATGAAAGGAGTTTATTCTCTTTATTTATACACTGGAAAAGATAAATAATAATCTAATAACTGTTGGGAACCAGCTTCAGAGGCCCGCCTGATTGACAAAGTCCAGGTGCGCTGAAGACCACCCCCACGGCCGCAAAGTGAGTCTGGGCAGCTGAGGCCCTTCTGTCTTCCGTCTTTGCTGTTAATACGGCTGAAGAATTCTGTACAGTCGAGCATAAAGAAAACAACACGTTTATATAAAGTTCTCACACCTAACCTGGGAATGTCATAGTTCAATTTTCCATTTCCCACTATGCCATTTGGCCTTTTCTAACATATACAATGATTAAACTCCGAAGCACATCAAAAATGCTTTCTTTTACTTGGTTATAAGTTACCGGATATTGCTTAAATAAAAATGATATAAATATATTCACCTCTTATTTGATTTAAAATTATATAGTTTAGAGTTTAGACATAAGGTTTTTTAAAAACACAAGTTTATAATAACTTCATTAGAAGTTCATTAGAAGTTCTAACACTTATCTAGGAGTTATATAGGTGATTTATAACCCTGTTTTCACAGATGTAGGACAAAAATTAATCGTTAAGGTTTTTACTTAATTCGATGGTTAAAATTCTAAGTTAATGTTTATAGAATAGGCTTTCACTAAATTCATAATATACTAATTAGATACTTTTATGATAAATTAACTAACACAAAAAACAACCTTTGGGGCTTGGAAAACATCACTAAAAGCTTTTTTTGAGTTTTCTTTAAAAAGAAACACTACAAGATAAAAAAAAAAAAAAATAACAAAGACACCTGGACAAGAGAGGCGATTACAAAGCTTTAAAGGTCATAAAAACCCCAGAAAAAAAACTCCTAATACATGAAAAAATATACACCTAAAAACTTTCTTGAGACATTTCAAAAACTATAATTCGAGACTTTAAACTAATACTATCATTTTTGGCTCTATAATAAAGATTCATTAATTAAAAATAAATGGTGTTCTTGGCTTGTTTGTCGCTTCTAGACCGCTAAATGGTAATAACTTCTAAAACATATAGACGTAAAAAAATTTTGTTTGTCTTACCCCTTTACAAATGGTATAAAAGCTTTGTGTTAACTAACATTAAATTGACATTCTGTCCAAAAACAGGTGTCCATCTATATAATTTCATCATAAGTTCCGTTCATTCGCCTATCGTCCCTCCTTCAAGAGATCCCAGACCCGGCGAGGGCAGGACCCCTGCAAATAACCACAAAAATAAATATAATACTGCAAATATGAGGAGCGCTACAAGGAAAGGTAGATGGTTCTATGAGAAATAATAGTTAGGGCCGAGCACAGTGGCTTATACCTGTAATTCCAGCACTTTGGGAGATGAAGGTGGGAGGATCACTTGAGCCCAGGAATTCAAGGCTGTGGTGAGCTGTAATTGTGTCACTGCACTCCAGCCTAGAAGACAGAGTGAGACCTCGACACACACACACAATAAATTAATAATCAGAATATCTGACCTTGTGAGAAAGGTAAGAAATGGTTTCTTTGAGGAAAGGATACTTCAACTTTAGGATGAAGAATGAGTGGAATTTAATTAGGTGAAGGAGAGGCTGGAGGAAGGTATGGAAGAGTTATCTAGGATAGAGTCAAAAGAAATGGGCAAAGTCCCCCAAGTCAAAGAACCACAAGGTCAGTGTTCACGAACAGAGAGTACTCACAGGGAGTGCACTGAAAACTTAAACTGGGGGAGGAGGGAAATGTAAAAGCAGATTGTGCAGGGTTCATTGGGCCACAGGAAGGAGTTTTGTCTTTATTCTCAAGGCTTTAAAGGGTTGTGTTGAGGAGAACATGATCAGACTTGGTATTGAGAAGATCCCTCTGGCTGCAGTGTGTATAATGAATTCCAGGAACAAGAATGAGTCAGATAGACAAGTCAGTAGATTGTTTCTGTTATCTAAGTAATAGAGAAAGGTAGCTCTCACGAGGATGGTCGTGATGGCGGAGGAGACTGAGTTTCAGGGAGACTCAAAGTGATTACAAGACAAGCATGCTAAGTTTATGACTGCTGGCTTGGCTAACAACCCCCAAAGCCACATTTTTAATTCAAATGGTGTTTTCTTTGAATCAAAGACAATGGCATTCTAAGAAACACAAACAACCAAGGAAACTTATTTATTGTTATCTTTTTTTTTTTTTGGAGTTGGAGTTGGAGTCTCACTCTGTCATCCAGGCTGGAGTGCAGTGGCACGCTCGTGGCCACCACAGCCTTGACCTGGGCTCAGGTGATCCTTCCGCCTCAGTCTTCCAAGTAGCAAAACCACAGGTGCATGTCACCATGCTCAGCTAATTTTTTTTTTTTTAACTGTAGAGACGGGGTCTTGCCAAGTTGCCCAGGCTGGTCTTGAACCCATGGGTTCAGGCAATCCTCTTGCCTCTGTCTCCCAAAGTGCTGGTATTACAGGCGTAAGCCAATGCACTCAGTTATTATTATCATTATTGAGTTGGGGTTTCACTCTGGTCACCCAGCATTAAGTGCAGAGGTACAATCACTGCTCACCACCGCTTTGAACTCCTGGACTCAGTCGATCCTTCCACCTTAGCTTCCTGGATAGGCAGGTCTCTAGGCACATGCCACCATACCTGGCTAATTTGTTAAATTTTTGTAGAGATGAGGTCTTGCTGTGTTGCCTAGGCTGGTCTTGAACTCCCAAGCTCAAGCAATCCTTCAACCTCAACTTCCCAAAGTGCTGAGATTACAGGTGTGAGCTACTGTGCCTGGCCCAAGAAACCTTACCATATAACTTCCCAGTATTAGCTGACCACTTATGGTAAAAATGACATAGAAGAAGGAAGTACAGGAAAACCCAAAGTTCCTTTTTCTTTCAATCCTTTCTTATTTATCAGTAAGCTGAAAGTGGAGTGTTAGAATGTGCACTTATTCAGAAGTGAAAAGGTTAGGCACAGTGGCTCATGTGTGAAATCCCAGCACTTTGGGAGGCCAGTGCAAGATTATCTGAGCCCAAGGGTACAAGAACAGCCTGGGCAACTTGGCGAGACCTCGTCTCTACAATTGAAAAAAAGAATTAGCTGGGCATGGTGGTGCACACCTATGGTTCCAGCTACTTGGAAAGCCGAGGTGAAAGAATCACCTAAGCCCAGCAGATCTAAGGCTGAGGTGGCCATGAGCATGCCACTGCACTCTAGCCTGGGCAACAGTGAGACTCTGTCTCCAAAAAAAAAAAGTGAAAAAATGAGTTTACTCAATTTTGTGTAGCACTTCCACTCTTCCACTGGAAACAAAATGCATATGCATTATGAGCTAAGTAGAGATTGTGTAATATTGGTAACTGCACATATGAGTTAAATACTTTTTTATTTGCATTTAAACTGATATTTCACAATCTAGAGATGAATGGTAACATTCATGCTAATTAAAATTTCCAATTTTTCTTTATTTATGATGATTTTAAATAAAAAGTAGGCCGGGCGTGGTGGCTTATGCCTATAATGCCAGCAATTTGGGAGGCCGAGGTGAGAGGATTACTTGCACCCACGGGTTCAAGACCAGTCTGGGCAACTTGACGAGACCTCATGTCTACAACAAATCAAGAAAAATTAGCCAGGCATGGTGGCACATGCCTGTATTTCCAGCTGCTTGGAAGGCCGAGGCGGAAGGACAGCCCGATCCTAGTGGGTCGAGGATGTAGTAGCCATGAGCATGCCACTGCCCCCAAGCCTGGGCAACTGAGCGAGGCTCCAACTCAACAATAAATAAATAAATGAATAAATAAATAAAAAGTAAAAGATACCATAATAAGTTGAGAGAGACTACAGAAGATAAAGGAAAACAGATTTTAACACCTTTGGTAGCACATTTGTCCTGCTCTTTTGAACAAGGCACCCAGAATTTTCATCTTGCACTGGGTTCCAAAAATTATGTAACAGGCGCTGCACAATACATACCTGACTAGGTGGTAGTTGGCTCTCTTTACTTGCTTAAATCGTATTAAGTTGCCCCACTGCTGAACACAGGAAGGAAATGGCAAATAAAAACAAGTCTTTGCTTGAGTGAGGAGAAAACTTGATCCAAAACGATTACAGCAGCAGGAGGAAAGGGACTATTGCAACAGGGAGAACACTCCCTACAACCTACAATTGTCTCATCGGTCTTCATAAGAAGAGGAGGTTAGGACACAGATATGCACATGCACAGAGAAAAGATTCTGTGAAGACCCAGGAGAAGACGGCCATCTGCGAGTCAAGGAGAGAGGCCTCAGAAGAAACCAGGTCACTCTTGACCTTAGACTTCAAGCCTCCAGAACTGTGAGAAAATAAATCTGGATGGTTTAAGCCACCCAGGCTGTAGTATTTTGTTATGGCAGCCCTAGCAAATTAATACATCTTCTTATTTTTGAGATGCTTTATGTATTCTGTACACAAGTCTTTGTCAGGTATGTGTATTACAAATATCTTCTATTGGACTGACTTGCCTTTTCATTTTTTTTTAAGTGTCACTCAAAGAACAGAAGTCTTTAGTGTCCGTGAAGTCAAATTATTTAGTTCTTTTATATTATGGTTTGTGCTTTTTGTGGAGTCATTCTCAACTCATCCCTCTGCCTCATTTTATTGGTCACAGCTCAATAAGCAGACAAAAAAACACACCAATTATTTAAACATAAAAGTTAAATATAAATAATCGTTAAGTAATAAAATGTGGTGAACTACCAAAAGAGATAAAAGAGGACTCTAAGAGATATAGAAGCGGCAACTGCAGATGGCAGCTATGACCTCTAAAGCCAGTAATGAGTACAAAAGAAAGGAAATTTAAAATTCAGAGGGGGAATCTCCTGCACTGAGGCCGAGATTCAGGCTGGGCAGAATGGCTCATGCCTGTGATCTCAGCACTTTGGGAAGCCTAGGCAGGAGGACTGCTTGAGCCCAGGAGTTGGAGTTGGAGTACAGCCTAGGGGCAAGACCTCATCTCTACAATTAAAAAAAAAAAAAAAAAGTTAGCTGGGTGTAGTGGTGTGCACCTGTAGCCCCAGCTACTCGGGAGGTTGAGGTGGAAGGATCACCTGAGCCCAGGAGGTTGAGGCTGCAGTGAACCGTGATGGCGCCACTGCACTCCAGCCTGGGCAACAGAGTGAGACTCCAACACAACATCAGCAACAAGTGTGGAGAATCAGATCTCTGAGGAGAGGTGTGACTGTTGCAGAAACATTCAGCCTGCTGGTAGCAATGGATCTTTCTGGAGGACGGGGGCCATGCCAGCACATCACTAGGTAACAGAAAAACATGATGGAGGCCTCAGATCTCAGGAGGTCATCAGAACTCAAGAAATGTTTTAGTTAGTTAAAACCACCCCAAGCAGGGAAATGGAGGATAAGAGGGAAGCAAAGGGCAGGGAAAAGGAGGAGGACTCAGGATCAAGAAGACTGAAAAGGAGCCAGACGGGTAGAAGGAAAAACAGAAATGTGGAGGGTAACGGCATCTGAGGGTTTAGAATCTAATGAGGCCAACAGAACTGTCCCAACACCAGTCTTCCATATTTGAGATTTTTCTTCCAGCCCATCTTCATCTTTAGCTCTTTCAATATCAGCCTAGACAGCTTCTCTTCTGAATATCTCCTCAAACCCTGCTCCAGCCCTAGCACATGGCTAGGTGCTCCCTTGGTGGCCAAATGCCCTTGTGCTTGTCCTTTGATAAAAATTAAGCCCCTTGAAGTAAGAGATTATGTTTTACTTTGCATTGTACCTCCAGATGATAACATACCTCTCAGCATGTTGTTAGCACTTAATCGTTTGATGACAAATAAAAATGTTTAATAGTCTGAGTAAATCACCCTCTGTTGTATTCCCAAAACACTTTACTTTTACTTCTGTTGTGGAACTTATTGCCTATTGTTATGTTTGTATGTTGTTTCCTCTCCCAAAGAAACTGCTTGCTCAGGCCAGACATGGTGTCCTAGCTCCTCGGGAGACTGAGGCCGGAGGATTGCCTGGGCCCAGGAGTTTAAGGCCGCCGTGAACTATGATCACACCACCACACTCTAGCCTGGGCAATGAAGTGACAGAGTGAGATCCCAACTCTAAAAAAGGAAACTGTTAGCTCCTACTAGTCTTTGGATTCCTTTGACTGACAAGCACCGTGCACTGCATGGAGTAAGCATTTACTGATTACTTGCTGTACTAAATGTCACTAACCTCATAAAAGGTAATCGTAATGTAATAAAATTGATTTTGTGGTTGGCTTAGGAACTGAAGACATTTTCTTTTATAACTTTATCAGGAGATGTGCAAGAACCTTGGGGTAACAGTTTATACTCATCTGGCTGCAAGAAACAGAAACTCTACCAAACTACAGGTTGAATATCTATAATTCGAAAATACAAAATTCAAAAATGCTTTAAAATCTGAAATGATTTGCGTGCCAAAATGACACTCAAAGGAAACATGCACTGAAGCATTTTGAATTTTGAGTTTTCTGATTAGGGATATTCAGTTAGCAGGTTAAATAGAAAGGAGAGAGACTTTCATACCCTAAGGAGTAGGACTATAGGAGTGTGGAGCTGTATTCTAGTACAATTAAGGAATATTTTAATCTCTTTTTGAAAGATACTTTTTCCTATAGAGACAAGGTCTCACCATGTTGTCCAGGCTGCTCTTGAATTCCTGGGCTCAAGCAATTATCCCGCCTCAGCCTCTCAAAGTGCTGAGATTACAGACGTGAGTCAAGGCACCCAGCCAGGAATATTCTAATTTATTGGTTCCATATTGTCCTAGTTTGTAATTCACCACATAAAATCATTCCGCTTTTTAAGTGCCTAGAAATAAACTATTTTTTAAATCCGTTTGGCTTTTATATTTTTATGCTTTCCTTTCAAGTTAATTGCATGAATAGAAATTTTTCTCATTAATCAGCTCCTCTTCGTGCCCCTTGAGTCACCTCAAGTCAGAGCACATCTACACAGCAACCAGCAGATGGCAGTGGAAGCCCACCTTTCTACCTGTACCTTTCTACTGGAACCCGCCAAGGAGGAGTGTTCAAGACAGAAGGGAGTGGGGTTTTCTGCAATGTTTTTCAAATGAATTATTGAATGGAAGAGGATTGTTGGATTTTAGAGCCTCAGATATGAAAGTCTCTTTTTTAATTTTTAGAAAGCTACATTAATGATGCATTAATATGCAAAGATATATTAGTAAAGTATTTTTAGTAACCTAAACAGATTACATTTTCTGGTTGTTTTTTAAACAAAAATGAAACGATACTGGCCACCTGGGTAAAGTTTGTTGTTGTTTCTTTAAAGACAGGGTCCCACTCTAGCTCATACTGCAGTGCAGTGGCACAGTCTTGGCTCACTGCAGCCTCAACCTCCTGGCCTCAATCCTCCCACCTCAGCCTCTGTAGTAGCTGGGACTACAGGTGTGTGCCACCACACCCAGCTAATTTTTTTTTAATTTTCTTTTTTTTTTTTTTGTAGAGATAAGGTCTCATTATGTTGCCCAGACTAGTCTCAAACTCCTGGCCTCAAGTGATTCTCCACCTCGACCTCCCAAAGTGCTGGGATTATAGGTGTAAGCCATTGCACCAGTCTTAATTTTTTGTTTTTCTTTAAGTTCTCAGCAATCTGTTCATGGAAGACATGGAAAGTTTCATTCCTCAGTGTTCTTGAGATCTCTTATGCTTTCACAACCAACTATGGCAACCAGGAGAAAATCTTATTAATGGCCATCATTGGCTATTTGTACCTGGACCTTTGTACCTGGATTCTGGAGTCTTTCAGGTAACCCTCCCTTCTTTCTCCATGACCTCTTACGTCTCATTCCACTCACCAAATGATTGGGATAATAATGTGTGATCTTGGAGGAGATTCTCAATCTCTTTGAGCTCCAGATTTCTAATCTGCAGGATTAAATTGTCTATTCTTCTGCAAGAAATGATACTATTAACATATATAGAATAATGTCTGGCCCATGGTGAGTGTTCCAAAATGGGAAAAAAAATATTATTTTTACCTAAAACTTTTATCTTATTTTGAAAGTGACATTAATGATAGTGACTCGGGTACAGTTATCATTTGTACCTACTGATCATGAAACAAAGTTTTGACTGCCTATTGTGTGTGTGTATTTATATGTGTGTGTGCTTATTAACTATCAAAATGTCTATATTTGTTTCTGTAAAGAACTCAGTGAGGCAGGGTGGTTCATACCTATAATCCCAGCACTTTGGGAAGCTGAGGCGAGAGGATTACTTAAGCCCAGAAGTTCAAAGCCAGCCTGCACAACATAGCAAGATCTCATCTTTAAAATAAAAAAAAAGAAAATCAGCTGGGCATTATAGCATGCACCTGTAGTCCCAGCTACTCAGAGGCGGAGGCAGTAGGACTGCCTGAGCCCAAGAGGTGGAGGCTGCGGTGAGCTGTCTTTGCATCACTGCACTACGGCCTGGGCAGCAGAGTGAGACTCTGACTCAGAAACAACAACAAAACCACAAAAATCATATATTTGCGGTGATTCGTTTTTTTTATTGTTTAGCCCTATCGGCCAATTACAACAACATAAAACACACACTCACGCGGAAGAAATGTTATCAAGACCCAAAATGCGATTGTCTCAGAGCACATATTTTCCAAATGTCCGTTAACAGGGAAAACTAACAGATGTCACAACCATGGACTTTCCCCTCCTGCCCCAAGTGATGAAGACAGTGCATGAACGACATGACCTGGTTTCAGCTCTACAACCTGTGGCTCCACTGGCATTCCATGGAAAGCCAAGGGAGAGCGCTTTCAGTTCTAGAAGGCAGACACTTCACTCCTACATCATACATCACCTAGATCTAGGAAAAAAAAAACCCAGCAGGCCTAGCGATGGCTTCTGGATGAAGTGTGTACACTCGACAACTAAGGGGCCATGTGACATCATTTCTGTGGGATTCTTGATCGTTCAAAGATAACGAAACTAATTTTGATAAATAATATGGATCTTGATTATGAGTTTCCTTAAGGGTGTAGTAAAGGGGCCTCTCACAGAAAAATGGCAGGTATAACTCCGTCTCTTTTCTCCCAAGTTCCCTACTCATGACAGCTGCTCAAGTTTCCCTCCTCCTTTTTCAGTGCCCCGATTCCTCCACATTGTTCTCTCACAGGTTTGTGTCTGCCCTGCTCACTACCCACATGGTGTAAGGCGAGAGGCTTTTCTTGTACCCCTGCCCACCAACCTCACGTGGGAGACAGCTAAAGAAAGACTTCCACTTCTGGCCCCGCACGGTGGCTCACGCCTACAATCTCAGCACTTTGGGAGGTTGAGGTGAGAGGATTGCCTGAGCCCACAGATTCAAGACCAGTCTGGGCAACTTAGCAAGACCTCATCTCTACCATAAATCAAGAAAAATTAGCCGGGCATGGTGGCGCATGCCTGTAGTTCCAGCTACTTGGAAGGCTGAGGCAGAAGGATCACCTGAGCCCAGTAGGTCGAGGCTGCAGTGGCCACGAGCATGCCACTGCACTCCAGTCTGGGCAACAGAGTGAGACTCCAATTCAAAAAAATAAAAAAATAAAAGGAGAACATCTCATGGGAGAAATTCATGTTTAAAATAACTGTCTCTGGCCAGGCCCGGTAGCTCATGACTGCAATCCCTGTGCTTTGGGAGATTGAGGTGGGAGAATTGCTCAAGGCCAGCCTGGGCAACATAGCAAGACCTCATCTCCACAAAAAAATTAACCATGTGTGGTGGCACACAGCTGTAGTCCCAGCTACTCAGGAGGCTGAACCCAAGAGGTCAAAGTCGCAGTCAGCCATGATCGTGCCACTGCACTCCAGCCTGGGCTACAGACTGAGACCCTGACTCAAAAATAAAAATAAACACAAATGAAATAACTCTCTTCTCCTGAGTCTCATGCAGCTTAAGTCCTATGATATATATAAGTTTGCTAGAGTGTGATGAGAATGTTTTTGGCTATTACATAGCAACTGTGTTAAGACTCTAGTTGATTTTTACTTTTCCTTAGTGATAAAGAGAGTTGTTACAAGGAAAAATGTTCGTGAAAGAGATTGTGAATCAACAAAATGGAGGTCAACTTCAATCCCTGAATATAATACAGAGAAGCAAAAGGACCCCGCGAGAGGGATGTTTAAATTATATTGTAAGGACATTAGTCAAAATTTTGGCTTGAGCATATCGAACTGCATAAAGTCCAGATGTCAAATAGAATCATAGCTTATATATAGAATCTGGAATTGGGGGAAAGCTTAGCAAGTGTGTAGTGGAATTTCCCTCCCAATGTGGGAATATATTTCTCAGAAATCCCTGCTCAAGTACGCCCATCTTGTGCTTGAATATATCTCATGTGTCGGAATTCATGTGTCTTTGTTCTGCCTTCTGAAGCAATAGATTGAACTACTGTTCAGTATATAGTTTTGTAGTATTTTAAGACATCTGTCACTTCCCCATGGTCGTCTCTTCTCTAACCCAAACTCCCCAATTCCTTAACATTTCTCACATCATAAGCTTTAAACTTTTTAAATTTTTGCAATAGGTATAAATATAAGTTAGATACAAGGAATAAGTTCTAGTGTTCAATAGCCCAGTAGGGTGACTATAGTTAACAATAATTTATTGTATATTTCAAAATAGCTAGAAGATCTGAAGTGCTTCCAGCACAGAGAAGTGATACATGTTTCAGGTGACAGATATCCCAATTCCTCTGATTTGCTCACTACACATTGTATGTATGTATCAAAATATCACATGTACCCCAGCAATGTGTACAATCATCATGCATCAATAAAAATTAACAAAAATCTATTTTCAATTGACAAATGATAGTTGTATATAGTTACAGGGTATAATGTAATGTTTTGATATATGTTTACATTGTGGAATTATTAAATCAAGATAATTACTAAATCCATCATCTCACATACTTATCATATTTTTGTGGTTGAAAACATTTAAAATCCACTTTTTTAGTAACTTTGAAATATGCAATGTGTTATTTGAGTCATCATTCTGTGCAGTGATCACTAAAGCATATGCCTCCTAACTGAAACTTTGTATCCTTTGATCAATAGTTCCCCCTTGCCCATTCACTTCTCTCCCCCATGGAAACAACTTCTGTTTCCATGACTTTTTTTTTAATTATTATTATTTTGAGTCAGAGTCTCACTCTGCTGCCCAGGATGGAGTGCAATGACACAATCACGGTTCCCACTGCCTCAATCTGGTGGGATCAGGTGATACTTCTGCCTCAGCCTTCCAAATAGCTGGGACTACAGGCACGTACCACCATGCCTGGCTAATTTTTTAGTTTATTGTAGAGACAAGGTCTCACTGAGTTGCCTGGGCTGGTCTCGAACCCCTGGGCTTAGGCAATCCTTTTACCACAGCCTCCCAAAGTGCTGGGATTATAGGCTGCACCTGACCGATGACTTTTTTAGAACCCACATATAGCCGGGCTCGGTGGCTCAGCCTGTAATCCCATGCCTTTGGGAGGCTGAGGTGAGTAGATTGCCTGAGCCCGCGGGTTCGAGACCCGCCTGGGCAAGCGAGACCTCATCTCTACAATAAATCAAAAAATTAGCCGGGCGTGGTAGCGCGCGCCTGTAGTTCCGGCTACTTGGAAGGCTGAGGCGGAAGGATCACCGGAGCCCACCAGGTCGAGGCTGCGGTGACCAGGAGCGGCCACTGCACTCCAGTCTGGGCGACGGAGTGAGACTCCGACTCCCAAAACAAAAACAAAAAACAAAAAAAACAAAAACAAACAAACAAAAAAAGAACCCACACATAAGTGAGGTCATGCAGTCTTCTTCTTTCTGTGCCTGGCTTATGCACTTGGCATCATGCCCTCCAGGTTCATCCATGTTGTCACAAATGACAGAATTTGATTTTTTTCTTAAGGCTGAACAGAATTCCATTGTGTAAACGTACCACATTTCTTTATCCATTCATCTGATGAGGGACACCAAGATTGGTTCCCAATCTCAGCTCTTGTGAATAATGCTGCATTGAACATGAGCTATCTCTTGGACATACTGCCTTTGCATATATACCTATAAGTGGGATTGCTGGAACATATGGTAATTCTATTTTTAGTTTTTGGAGGAAACTCCATGCAATTTTCCATGATAACTGTAATAAATTATATTCCCACCAATAGTGCACAGGGGTCCCTTTTCTCCATACCCTCATCAACACTTGCTGTCTTTTGTCTTTTTTATAATAGCCATTCTAACAGGCATGTAGTCATATCTCATTGTGGTTTTAATTTGTATTTCCCTGATGGTTAGCACTGATGAGTGTTTTTCCATGTACAGGTTGGCCATTTGTATGTCTTCCTTTTCGAGGTTTTGAGTTATTTGTTTTCTTGCTGTTGGGTTGTTTGAGTTCCTTACATATCTTAAATATAACCCCCTTATCGGATGTATGGTTTGCAAATATTTTCTCCCAATCCATGTGTTGTCTCTTCACTGTTTTTTTTTTCTTTATTGTACAAAAGCTTTTTAGTTTGATGCAAACTCATTTGTTTATTTTTGCTTTAGTTGCCTGTGCTTTGGGATCATGTCCAAGAAATTTTTGCCTAGACAAATATTGTGTAGGTTTCCCCTATTTTTTTTTTTTAAGTAGTTTTCAATTCTGGGTCTTTAAGTCTTTAATCCATTTTGAGTTGATTTTTGTATACGGTGAAACAAGCTTTGTAAACACCCCAGCATCACAGTGGTGCTTTGACTTATCAATATTCATTATAAAAAGTGTGTCTTCTCTAACTGAATAATTATGTTCAACAGCATTTTTTAAATCGTAGGCATTTTTTTTTAGAAGAGAGTTTAGGAATCACTTTTTAAAATGTAATTGAAGGTTGTACTTTTAACTAGAAAAAAACCACTTTTTTTTTTTTTTTTTTTTTTTTGAGTTGGATTATAACTCCGTAGCCCAGAATGGAGTGCAGTGGCCGCTCCCGGCCACCGCAGCCGCGACCTGCGGGGCTCCGGTGCTCCTTCCGCCTCAGCCTTCCTTGGAGCTGGACCTATAGGCGCGCGCCTGGCTGATTTTGGAGTTATTGTGGAGAGGAGATCTCGCCACGGT
>CAUYQG010278362.1:0-22137 GCA_963574415.1 Tarsius wallacei
ACTCCACTTGGGAGCCTCGCCACCCCCCGATCGTTCGTCCCCCGCCCCGCCGCCGCCGCGCGCGGCTCGCCGGCCCCCTCCCCACCCCTCCTGGGCTTCCCTCCCACCCCCCGCAGCTCTCTCCTCCCGGCGCCCAACTTCGCCTCTTTCTCCCCGCGCCCGCCACCCGCCACCCGCCACCCGCCTCCCGCCTCCCGCCTCCCGCCTCGACCCGGGTTCTAGTTTCCACCGGGTCCTCCCGGCCCGGACGGTGCTCTGCCAACGCACCTCGCCTCTCCAGCGCTCTTCAACTCCTCCTTGGTCACTCCAGCCAAGTTGCGGATGCCAGAAAGAAAGCGAGTTCTCTGGAACACGCTTGCCGCCAGAGTGGGGACTTCAGCTGCGTCTTGAACGTTGTCATTTCAGAGAATGTGTTTGGCTCATGCGTGTCAGTTTGCAATTTGCACACTTCTTGGCTTCTGTTTTAGTCATCAGCTAAATGGCAGTAACCTATTTTTCAAAACCAATTCATCGGAAATACCAGAGTAGTTTAGACCCTCAGACCAAGGTGGGGGAATCTTTCTCAGTTCCTTTGATGACTTGCTTTCTTTTGCTTTGAATTCTCCTGAACAATAGTAAATTTACAGAAGGCGACACCCTTCCTGCCCAGCCTACCTTGTGTTCCAGGATCCTGCAGAAACCTTGGGTTATCTCGCCATATATTACTGTAAATAAGTGAATTGGAAAATGCTGAATCATGAAACTGATGTAAGAGGAAATTCACAGAACGCTTTAAAAAAAAATGAGCAGTGTCATTGTCCGGAATTCATTTATGTGGCATTGTCATTATTCAGAGTCTTCCTTTATAGAAGCTAAAAACTGCTTAGGTGATACTAACAGGAATTAGAATTTGATGCTGAAGAAATTTGCTACACATCCCAAGTTTTCTTTAACACCTTTTACTTCTCGGATGTTTCATTTCTTGAAGGGAGAGAGTGTAAAAGTGCAAATTGTAATTCTGCCTTTGCATCTACCTGTTGAGCAATCCATGCTTTTACTCATATTTCAAAATTAGCCAATACCAAATGTTGTGGGTGGATTTACTTCGTATTTTCATAAGAAGATGTCAGTTAGCATGAATGATTTTTTTTTCACCCAAGAGAGATTATTTAATATTTATGCCACAAGGTTACAGCACACAGACTCATAAATAAAACTGCCATAATAAATGACAAGGTTTCAGTTTAGACGGATGATCTCCGAACACCAGGCTCTGCTGGCTGCCCACAGGGGCAGGATGCAGAGCGTGTGTGGAACTTGCACGCATAGGTGGGCTGGGAAGCTCCACGTGGAAATCTCAAGACCTGGCAAGGAGGGACTGCTTGCCGGCAGCCGGCAGTTCCGGAAAGCAAAGGAACAAGGGCAAGGCCGAAGGCCTGAGTGAGCTGTGGGAGTAGAGACAGCCATGATGGAGTGAGTGTAAAAGTTCTGTATGGGCCCTGGGGAGGGGGGTGTTTGGAGAAGAGATCACCGAGGGGGAATAATGCCACGGATAGACTAGAGTGAGACCGTGAAGGCGTGCGGCATGGGGCTCCAGAAAGAGAACTTACAGAAAATACTGTGGTGTGGAAAATAACTGGAGCATGGATGAGTGTCTTGGCAGACAGGGAAGGATTGGATTTGGGAAGCTCATGGAGGGGAAATGTCACTGCTTCCTGCCTCTGTCTGCTTCCTTCAGATGAGCTTCTGATATGCTTACTGTACAATAAAGACTGATAAGCGAGAGAGCCATTTTGCAACTGAATAAGAAGGTTTTGCAAACCTAGGGAAGCAAAAGCTCAAGTGAGAAGGTGGTCTCCACATTTGGTGCTTAAGGTGTAGCCATCTGCTGGGAATTTTGCTCCCCGGGTGTGGGCTACTTGAGATGCTGCTGAGAGGTCAGCCTTCTTGATCTTGGAGAAGCTTGCCTGGTGTATGAGCTGGGGGGAGTGTCAACATCTGTATGGGACATGAAGACTGTGAAGCCGTGGAAAAAAATGCAAATGCATTCTGCTCAATCTGGGAGTGCTTCCTGGAGGCGTGGGCAGGTGGACCAGATAGCCGTGGGCAGGTGGACCAGATAGCCAGGCCGGATCCCAGGAATATATAGACACAAGAGAGAGGAAGCTATTTTGTAAAATGAAAGCCTAAATGGTAATAATAATAGCTTGCATTGTGCTAAGTTGTTTGTAGATATTATCCAATATAATCTTACCCTGTGAGGTAGGGGCTACTGTGATCTCCATTTGGATGAGATAACAGAGGCTCAGAGAGATTAAGTTAGTTGCCCTGGGCCACACAGGTCGTCTGAGGTTGAAACCCAAGTGCCTCTCCCTCCAAAGCTCCTGCTCTAACCCACCCTGGCCTATTGCCTTCTGGATTTTGCTGCTTGTAACCCATTCTCCTCATGCATAGATGTCCAGGCCATTAGCAAACCTGTAGCGATTAGCAGCTCCTGTGCAATTGGCCAGGATGTGAGGTCATGCTGAAAGTAATCTAAAATATACAAAGCAGGAAGTGCAGGCCACAGAATAGAAGCAGGATGTGAAAGAGAAAAAAAAAAAAGGTAAAACCAGAAAATATTTGCCATCGGTAATGAAGAGGTACAGGATCGTCTTTATATAGTCCAGGGGCAGCTGGTGGGGTTGTGCATTTCCGTTTGGGTGAATGTGTGCCCTGATGTACGGCGAGTGTACCCTGGAATACATTCCAGCACCACGGTGTCCACAATTTGGGGACCCGTCCTGTTTTGTGTTGTTTTCACCTCTTTGCTTGTTTTTGTTGCCTGGAGGTTGAGCGGCTTCTGAACGGATGCCTTGAAGCCCCTTCTCTCATGGGGAGCATGCCTCCCGGGGCAGGCAGGGTCCTGAGGAGGGGGTGCCTGCTTCTTCCTCCCCTCCCCGGCTGGGACAGAGTAACCTTCAGTATCAGCTCTAGAAGAGTGCTGTGACTGTAGCTAGGATACTGCCAAAGCATGAATAATTGTGATGAGGCCTGAAAGATAAGTCACGGAACGATGCCAAGCTGATTTCTGAAAAGATGATCCCTGGTTCCAGAGACTGCCAGAAAATTCTGAGGTTGCCAGAGGTCAAGATGCAGAGAGCCTCCTCAGAGAGGGTGAGGGCCTTGAAGGCAAAGGATAACGAACTTGCTTCCTCTGAGGTCACTGGTGCTGAGTAGCCAGCTCCATACGGGACTTACCCTGCCCTGCCCGACAGGTCCCCCCTTGCTGTTTTCTGACGCTGTTAACTCTTACTTTCCTCCAGACTTGATTGTAACCAGCCTGAGGCTGCCCCAGCTCCTATGACAATGGCTTGTCTAGAAGGCAGTTCTGTCCAATTTGAACTCTGGTCTCCAATAGTTATTATTTTTAAAAAATTTTTTTGAGTTGGGGTCTCACTCTGTCGCCCAGGCTGGAGTGCAGTGGCACGATCACGGCTCAGCACAGCCTTGACCTCCTGGGCCCAGGTGATCCTTCTGCCTCAGCCTCCTGAGTAGCTGGAACTATAGGTGCACGCCGTCATGCCTGGCTAATTTTTTAATTTTTTTGTGGAGATGGGGTCTCTCGGTGTTGCCCAGGCTGGTCTCCAACTCCTGGTTGCAGCAAATTCTCCCTCCTTGGCCTCCCAAAGTTCTGGGATTACAGGATTGAGCCGCTGCACATAGCTTTATTTTTTCTTAAATGAAAAAATAAATCTCATGATGATCAGTGTTGATGTCCGCTGCAGAATTGAAATATTCACAGTGGACATTTGTACTTGTTAGACAACCAGAGGACAAAGATATAAGAGGACCTTACCAGCACATATCCGTGTGGGGACAGTTAGCAGACAGAGGCTGTGGCAGAGTCTCGTGTGGGATTTCTCTGTACGTGGTCACATACCATCAGTTACCCATCGAGGAGAATCTGTTAACTCCTGACTCTGTCTGCAGCGCAGGACACAGGAAGGTCAGAACAAGGCAGAGACCCACATTTCTCCAGCTCGAGGAAGAGTGATTATGAATATTTAAAATAAAGAGGTAATCCCCAAACTGTGCATCAGCCACTGGCTTCCACGTTCAGCCTGACCCAAGCCCCTATGACCTCCCAGGCCGTCATGTTTGCCTTTGTTTTCTGTTTTTTCTGCTGGTTGGCAAAAGCACAGGAGCCAGAGGAAAGGTAGCAGAGGCTAACCCAGGCAATTCACAAGAAGATGAATAGACTAGTGTAGACTGTAAATAGCCTCAAGTGAATTCAGTTACCCAGTTATTGGTTCATCCTGTTCCCCTGAGAAAGGAGCAAGGGGCAGGCGGGCACTGCGGTGGGTGAGGAATTGCTGGTGAGATGCTGCCTTGGCAGCCCTGGTTTCCCATCCTTACCTGAAGATGGAAGGGCCCAACCGTGCCTGGGAGTCTTCTCAGTCTGGCAAGTGTGTTTGTGGGTGAGGTAATATTTATCCTCCCCAGACTCAAGGTGTGTTGACATAAAATTTTAGCCCTCCCCTCGCCCCGACTCTTTCTAGATGAGGATAAAATTAGGTCTTGAGAGCCTCTCTCTTGTAGCCAGAAAGTGGTGATAGGTGTCAAGTGGGTGAGTTGAGAGTATTTGGGGATGTTTCTGGAAGACAAGAGGCACGCCATCTTTGACTCTGGACCCAACCAGTATGAATTTGAATTTGGGTTCTGTTTTGCGTTGTTTTGTTCTGAGTCAGAATCTCACTCTGTCGCCCAGGCTGGGGTACAGTGACATGATCACGGTTCACCACAGTCTCAATCTCCCAGCCTCCCAAGTACCTGGGACTGCAGCTGCACGCCACCACACCCAACTAATTTTTAAAAATTTTTTGTAGAGACGAGATCTTGCTATGTTGCCTAGGCTGGCCTCGAACTCCTGGGCTCAAGCAGTCCTCCCTCCTCGGCCTCTCAAAGTGCTGGGATCACAGGCATCAGCCATCACGCCTGACCTGGGTTCTGTTTTTTAGTGGCTGGTAGACCTTGGGCAAGTTGCTTACCCTCTCTGAATCCATTCCATTTCCTCAGCTGTAAAGCTGCAATGGTGTCTCCCACACAGGGCTGTTGTGAGGATTAGGTTAGAAGTAAGAAGTTCCATGGGAAAGGATGTGAGGATGAGGTACAAAAGTGAGTGAGAGAAAAGATCTAATACACCAGTCCCAGTGCCCAGCACACAATAAGCACTCAATGAAAGAAAACCAATCACACCTTAGTTGTTGTTGTATTATGGGAGATAGGAAGAAACAGCATATTAAATAGCATTGGGGGGACCCTACACAGCTAGGAATATTGATGGTTACTGTGATGGGTTTTCTCGGACCAGTTCTCCGGGTCAGGAAGAAGCAGTGCTTTTCTGAGAAATGCTTCCCAAAGCACGCCTTGCTTTTGGCATCCCTATCGACACCATGGGCCATTTTGCTTGATTGCAAGCTTTGTTGACATCAACAGAATTTTTGTGTATCTCCATCTAAATCTAGTCAGCAGAATTGGAAATAATCGGCCTTGTAAGGCAATACTATGACCTTTTTAACCTATAGGAAGTTTGGAGAGAAGCCCTCATGAGGCAGGGTTTTCTTAGATGACTCATGGGACCGAATGGTCAGGAATGAGAAAGACGGACACTTGGTTAATGTTTGCGCATCAGACCTATCCATGTACACATGTAAGAGTGAATGAACTTCCACAGCAGAATGTGAACGGGCTGCAATGTTCCTGTCATTCTGTTCTTCCCTTGAATACCGAGTGGATACCATATAGAGAACAGAGCTAGGTTTTCTCAGTGCTTTGGAACAGGGAGGGTTACTTGGAGAGTGCCTCTGCTTATTGATTTTGTTTAAAGGAATCAAATACAGTCATCCTAAAAGAAGTTTAGGCAATGTTGATAGGGTTTTTTTTCCCCCATCTAGAAGATACATAAATTCATCTGTTTCTTGATTCCCAGGCTGAATTCAATGCATTTATATCTCCTACTTTGGGTCTTCTATCATGACCACACATTAACTTGCCCATTTCTTTCTTTCTTTTGAAATTTTACAATACACGCACACTTATACCAAGGCAGAAGAATCTATGTTTTGTGACTGTGCATGACATTGTCAAATTTGACTTTGATTAGGGCTCACATCTGGTATAAACAGATAACTGCGAGCCCAGCTCCACTGTGTGCAGAGAGGATCAGTCGCTTTTGAGGTGGAACATCTATGGAGCTGCCTAAGTGGCATCATTTGAGGGGCACAGACATGCCCTCCTACACCCCAGGTATCTCGCCTAGAGCTGCCATGCATTTGGGCTGTGCTTTTAAGGCATTACCTCCACCAAGGTGGCATAGAAATGCAGATGACTTCAGTATTGTTTTCATTATCACAGTAATATGAATGAACTTGCCAGGTGAACAGGAATGCGGAGGGTGGAGGGATGGGACATTTAAGTTTCTTTTTTTTAAGAGATGGGGTCTCACTCTGTCACCCAGGCTGAAGTGCAGTGGCGCCATCATAGCTCACTGCAGCCTCGGCCTCCTGGGCTCAAGTGCACCTCCTGCCTCAGCCTCCCGAGTAGCTGGGGCTATAGGCACCACCATGTCCAGATAATATCATTTTTGTAGAGATGAAGTCACGCTATGCTGCCCAGGTTGGTCTTGATCTACTGGTCTCAAGCGATCCTCCTACTTCAGCCTCCCAAAGTGCTAAGATTGCAGGTGTGAGCCACCACACCTGGCCGAGGGAAATTCTAAAATTTTTATTTGTATTTTCGGCGTGGGGAAATGAAAAAGTTCTAAGCCAGGTGTGGTGGTGTGCGCCTGTAGTTACAGCTGCTTAGGAGGGTGAGGCAGAAGGATCACCTGAGCCCAGGGAGTCAAGGCTGCCATGATCATGCCACTGCACTCCAGCCTGGGCAACACAGTGAGACGGACTCAAAAAGAAAGAAAGAAAGAAAGAAAGAAAGAAATGGAAAAGTTCTAGAATGTAGGACAATTATCTGAAAGGTCTGGAAGGACATAATAGCTGGGAGAAGTCCACCCCCAATGGGCAAGATGGGACAGATCTGGAAGTCAGCTCCGATCTAAGGAATTTTTGGAAAGAGTTAACAAGGCTGGGAGAAAAATGGAGATGTGGTGAGGGCCTCCTTACAAGAGAACTTATGAATGTAAAGAAAGGATGATGGGAATGCAACATTGGATCAAGTCTTTCGGTGTAAATTCAGGTGCCTGGGGCCACTGAGGGTCCAGCAGAAATGCCCACGTCCACACCCAGTACTTTCTTTCAGCAAGAAATGCTAAATTCCTACTGAATCTTAGATGCTAGAGACATAACAATGGCATGGACTCTGACCTCATAATTTCTAAACAAAGGAACGCGCGAGTAAATTTTTAGCTTATGTTAATGCAACCTGGCATGTGAAAATACCTATGAAGTTTGGACACGTGTCATGCCTGTAGCTGAAACTCTTCAAGTTAATTGCCTTATTTTCCTGGCAGGAAACAGCTTATAACCACACACATGACTTGAGCCAGGAAATCAGCTTCAGCTTAATCAATATTTAGAATGTGATGTGTTACTAATAGGTGTTGGTTTTGGACATAAGAGGTAGCCAAAACTCGTGGTGTGGCAACTGCCCACTGGGTCTGCTCCAGGCCTCAAGATGCCGGCTTCCTTCGGTGCATGTGTGCCCCAGAGCACCTTCTTTAGCGATTTAGACCATGCCCTGCAAGCCATGGAGGGTGATTTTGAGGTCCTCCGTGGGGGCACACCCCCGTGATGCCAAGAAAACATTGCCCAATCCCTGAAGTAAGTTACTCTTCTGTTGCCATCAAGCTGTCATTCAGGTTTCTTCCACTTCTTGAACAATCCATCTCAGTCCATGAGATTGATCTCTTTGTCCCGCCTAGCTTCACGTTCTCATCCAACTTTTTTATTTATTTGATTTGGAGTCTCACTGTTGCCCAGGCTGGAGTGCAGTGGGACGCTCCCAGCTACCGCAGCCTCGACCTGCGGGGCTCAGAGGATCCTCCTGCCTCAGCCTTCCAACCAGCTGGAACTACAGGCACACGCTGCCACGCCCGGCTAATTTTTTATTTATTTTTATTTATTATAGAAATGAGGTCTTGCCATGTCGCCCAGGTGGGTCTCGAACCTCTGGGGGTTCAGGCTTCCGCCTCCCAAAGTGCTGGAATCACAGATGTGAGCCATGGTGCCCGGCCCTCATCCAACTTAGATCTTTCCTGAAAGAATCGCTAACAAGATGTCAACACCCCCTTTCAGAGGACCTTAGAAAAATATGGAGTTGAGCCACACAGCTACACACACATGAAATGGGTGATTTATTCCCTTTCTCTTAGGTGGTGACTCCTAATGACATCTCTCTGTCACTTTGTGTTCTTCAGAACTCTGTCTAGAGTAAAAGCTTGATTGTTAGAGCAGTGATTAGCAAACTATGGCCCATGGGCCAATCCAGCCAGCCGCCTGTTTTTGTCAACAAAGCTGTGTCGGAGGGCAGCCATGCTCATCCGGTGTGTGTTGTCTCAATGGCTGTGTTCACGCTGCCACAGCAGAACTGAGTACTTGTGGTAGATACCAAGTGGCCCCAAAAAACCTCACACATGTACCATCTGGCCTTTTTTTTTTTTTAACAGGAAAAGTCTGCTAACATCAAATCTAGAATAGCACCATCCAGTAGAAATAGAATGTGAACTACACATGTAATTTTATTTTATTTATTTATATTTTGAGTTGGGGTCTCACTCTGTTGCCCAGGCTAGAGTGCAGTGAGAAGATCATGGTTCACTGCAGCCTCGACCTCCTGGGCCCAGGCGATCCTCCCACCTCAGCCTCCCGAGTAGCTGGGACTGCAGGCATGGCTAATATCTTAAAAGTTTTTTTGGAGAGATGAGATCTTGCTATGTTGTCTAGGCTGGTCTTGAACTCCGGGGCTCAAGCAATCCTCCTGCCTCGGCCTCCCAAAGTGCTAGGATTATAGGTGTGAGCCGCCAGTACCCGGCTCAAAACATGTAATTTTAAATTTTCTAGTAGTCGGGTTAGAAAAGGGAACAGGAGTAATTAATTCTGATACTATATTTTATTCAAGTCTACATATTCAAATATTATAATTTCAACATATAATCGATGTAAAAATTATTAATGAGACATTTCATTTTTAAAAAAATACAGTCTTTGAAATTCAGTGTATATTTACACGTAACAGCACATCTCAGTTGGGACCAGCCACATTTCAAGTGTTTAATATGACTAGTGACCACCGTGTTGGGTAGTGTGTGTCTAGAATCTATGTCTCTTTTGCTGAACTTGAGATTTTGAAGCAGGTGAAATTAAACTCATCTTCCTATGAGTGTATGGAGGTTTTCTTTGAGACGGAATGTGGAGGGAAGGCTCTGGTGAGGATGGTGAGGGGTACATGTGCCTTCCTTACCCACAAGGCCATAAGCGTGGGCCCTTAGGCTAACTGAAGCCACACTCGGCGTGCTTTGCTTGTTAATGGGGAAAGTGCATGTGTAGCCGTCAGATGGAAAATAATGAGCCGGGCTCGGTGGCTCAGCCTGTAATCCCGCGCTTTGGGAGGCTGAGGTGAGTGGATTGCCTGAGCCCGCGGGTTCAAGACCCGCCTGGGCAACTTGGTGAGACCTCATCTCTACCATAAATCAAAAAATCAGCCAGGCATGGTAGCGTGTGCCTGTAATTCTGGCTACTTCGAAGGCTGAGGTGGAAGGATCGCCAGAGCCCGGTGGGTCGAGGCTGCAGTGGCCAGGAGCAGCCACTGCACTCCAGTCTGGGCGACAGAGTGAGACACCAACTCAAAAAAAAAAAAAAAAGAAAAGAAAATAATGAACATGACTATTATGAACCGCATTCTTAGTGAAATCAGATGGCATTCCCCCATCATTCTGTTTAAAAGAGGTTTTCACTGAAGTCAGTATTAAAAACCCGAGCCTCTTCCCCGCAAAAATCGAAGTAGGAGAATCAGTTGATTCTTGGGTGAGTCTTTAAGGTGTATATGAAAAGAACGAGGAAGAGGGCTTTTTTTTTTAGGTGGTGGTGGTTTTTTGAGTCAGGGTCTCACTCTGCTGCCCAGGCTGGAGGGCAATGGCATACTCACAGCTCACGGCAGCCTTGACCTCTTAGGCTCAGGCAACCCTTTCTCCTCAGCCTCCCAAGTACTGGGACTACAGGCACATGCCACCACACCCACCTGATTTTTTGATTTTTTTTTTAGAGATAAGGTCTTATTATGTGCCCATGCTGGTCTCGAACTCCTGGGCTCAAGCAATCCTGTCTCAGTCTCCGAAAGTGGGATTACAGGCATGAGCCACCGTGCCTGACCCAGGAAGAGGGTTTTAAGTCATCTTGGGGAAAGAACACACACTGTGATGTTTACTATACCAAGGGATGTCCTGGACTATGTGCTGCCTATGGTCTCATTGAATAAGCCCATGTCTCCTTCCCGTGGGATTTGGTGAGGCAGGCATGGGGTGCACTGCCCTGGAATAAGGCACCCTGGCCACTCACTGGCTGCCCTCTGGTTCTGCACCCATCAGCACCGGCGGTCGCCCCCTTTGGGTGAAGTTCTGCTGTGGGCTTCACCACTTGACTCGTGTCTTGAGAATGGGGGTGACCTCTTGGCACATATGGCTGAATGAATAGGCCAGTGCTGGTGGGCAAAGGCTGGGTACATTCTGTCCATGCGGAAGTTGAATTCAGCCTGGAGTTCCTAGGAGGCCATGACACAGTGCTTTACTGGTCTTGCTTTTATGGGCTGCGGGGTGGGGAGTGTGGGAGTGAAAGGAAGGGGAGAAAAAGAGCAGGCTTCTAGGCTTGCCTCTGTGACCCTCCAGCTGGGTAGCGCTGGAGGACGTCACCTCCTGGTTGTCCTCCTGGTCATCATTCTTCATCTGCAGTATGAGGGAGCGAGGAGGCTGTCATCAGGGCTTGTCGCTGTAACTTCCTCTACTTCTAATTATAAGGTTATTTGTCTGTCTGTTTTCCCCTTGGAATTGGGCAGTATAAATGAGAATATGAAACAGTTCACCCTCTTGCCGCAGGGTGGACAGCTTGGACCTCACCCTCCCTTTCTTGATGCCTTCCCACTGGCTTCCCATGACTAATTAAAAGGAGTGACTGGCCCTTCTTGTCTCTCTCTGCCCTTTGCAGAAGCCACAGTTTCCACTCTCACCTTTTAGGATGGTTGCTTTCTCGCCCAACTAGTTTAAAAAAAAATCATATGGTACAAAATTCAAAAGATAAGGATGGATATACAGTACATCTCTGTCTCCTAGCCTTACCTGTGTGAGCAACCAGTGATTGTGTACTTACTTGAATACACAAACATACACATACATATTTATAAAGCCCACCTGGTATTTCTGAACCTGTTTTTAAGAACAAACAGACAAGCAAAAACCACTTGAGCTGTTCTATCATCTGTACATGGAGGCCTTCCTTTTTTTAATAGCTGTATAGTACTCCATGAGTGGTTATACTTAAAATACTTAACCAGCTTCCTCTTGATGGGCATGTAGGTTTCTCATCTTCTGCTGTTATTGACAGTGCTGCGGTGAACATCCATCCATACATATTCTGCACAAGTAGGAGTATATTTGTAGAATAAAGTCCTAAGAGTGAAATTATTGGGCTGGGGGGGGTGGGGCACATCTATCCTTTTGGTGACTGTCGCCTGATTGAATTCATAAAGATGACAGTCACCAGTGGTCCATAAGAGGGCATGCTTCCCTACACTCTGGCCAGTATAAGGTGTGATTTGACTTTTGGACCTCTGTGAATCTAAGAGGTTAAAAATGGTGTCTCTCAGGCGGGGTGAGGTGGCTCACGCATGTAATTCCAGCACTCTGGAGGGCCGAGGTGGGAGGGTTGCCAGAGCTCAAGAGTTCAGCCTAGGCAACATAGCGAAACCTCAGCTCTACAAAAAATAAAAAGATTAGCCGGGCATGATGGCGTGTGCCTGTAGTCCCAACTTCGGGAGGCTGAGATGGAAGAATCGCTTGAGTCCAGGAAGTCGAGGCTGCGGTGAGCCGTGGCTGTACCTTTGCACTCCGGCCTGGGCGATAGAGTGAGACCTCGACTCAAAGAAAGAAAGAAAATAAGAAAATGGTGCCTTATTTTCGTTGGTTTTCCTTTCTCTTACTGTGAGTGAGCATTTAGTTGTCAGTGAACTATGTTGTCTGCTCATTTTTCTAATGGGCCTTGTTTCTAACAGACTGTCAGTTGCCCTAAAAGGGAGACACCACCCCCTTTTACAGAAACCTTCATTGATTCTTTGCTTTGGGTAGAGTAAAAGTCTCAGCGCTCTCCAGGGCCCAAATCCTGCCTTTCTTTCCAGCCTCACATCCTGGTGTTCATACAGCTGTTCCCTGATAACACCCGCATTTCTTGCCTTCCCAACCTGCTGCCACTGTCCTTCGCCCAGTACCCGTGTCTCTCGCCTTCCTACCTGAAGAACTTCTCTTCAGCCTTCTAAAGCCCAACTGAAATAGCATTTCTTCTGTAACACCTGTCCTGGACCCCACAGTCAGAGTTACTCCCTCCTGGGGCTGTGCTCCCTTGGGCTTGTTTGTAGTTTGACTAAAACACTGACCATATCCCTCCTGTATCGCTGTTATTTATAGACATGGTTCTCCAGCACCAGATCTTGGGCCTTATCCACCCTTGCCTCTCTCAGAGCTCTAAGCCAGAATTAAACAAAGAAGTCCTTATTTCTCCTTTCCTCGGGGGAGACCAGAGTAACCTTTTTCTTTAAAATTTAGTAAAATAGTCATAAGTCTGGACCCAGTGGTTCACGCCTGTAATCCCAACACTTTAAGAGGCTGAAGCAGGAGGACTGCTTGAGTCCAGGAGTTGGGGACCAGCCTGGGCAACATAGTGAGACTCTGTCCCTGCAAAAAATAAAATAAATAAACTAGTCATAAAATAAAATTTAACATTTTAACTGCTTTTAAGCGTGCAATTCAGCAGTGTTAAGTAAATTCACATTGCTGTGTAACCGTCACCACTTCCATCTCTGCATGATTTCATTACCCCAAATTGAAACTCTGGACCCATTAAACACCAACTCCCCATGCCCCCTCCCCCTGGATCCTGGTAACCCCTCTCCTTCTTTCTGTCTTTGTGAATGTGTCTAAGTACCTCATAGAAGTGGATCATAGAACACCTTTTCTTTTGTGTCTAGCTTGTTTTTACTTTGCATCATGTCTTCAAAGTTTACCACTACTCTAGCAGATATCCGAATTTCATTCCTTTTTAGGGCTGAATAACCTTCCACTGCTCGTCTATTCATTCATCCAGGGATGGATGCTTGGGTTGCTTGTAGTTATCATGAATAATGCTGTTGTGAACATGGGTATATACATATCTCTTCAATTCTTGCTTCATTCTCTTTTGAATGTATAGTCAGGGTTGGAATTGCTAGATCAGATCATGTGATCATTCTACGTTTACGTTTTTTGAGGAACTGCCAT
This sequence comes from Tarsius wallacei, assembly GCA_963574415.1. Classification (NCBI taxonomy): domain Eukaryota; kingdom Metazoa; phylum Chordata; class Mammalia; order Primates; family Tarsiidae; genus Tarsius; species Tarsius wallacei. The sequence continues at coordinate 13,490 of CAUYQG010278362.1, forward strand.
GCTGTTTTCCACAGCAGCGGCACCACTGTACATTCTCACAGTGCACAAGGGTTCTGGTATCTCCATATCCTCACCAACACCTGCTATTTTCTGTTGTGTAGTGTGCGTGTGTTTTAATAATAGCCATCCTTATTGATGTGCAGTGGTCCAAAGCGACTTTTTCTACTGTGTTCTGGACACCTGAATCACAGTCATATTTGGGAGATCTCTGAGCACCCATGCATCAGCATCGCACGCTCAAAACATGACCTTGATTTCACGAATAGACAAGCAGGCAGCTGAGATTTTTCTTGGCACATGTAGCCTCATCCATGGAGAAAGAATCTGACAGCTCAGCCCAGGGTCCAAAGTCGCCCACGTGTGACTTGGAGCCGGAGAAACCTCCCGCTGGTCTCTCCATCGTTCAGGTTTGTTCTGACTTCGAGCTCTCACGAGGAAAAAGGGCCAGGCCGGCATCCCTGTCACGTTCCCTTGAGGGCGCACCTTGCACACTTCTCCCTGCTTTGTCTTGGCAGCGTCTGACCCACCCTTTGACGTCAGGACATGGCTTGCAAGTGTCTGAAGCTGGGGTGTCTCTCTCATTCTAAGGCACCTTCAGTTGCGATGGGCTCTGTTGGGGATGAGCCTTCACCATTTTGGGAACCAGCTCCGGCGTGATGGCCTTGTGGCTCAGACAGTCACATTGTGATCAGCAAATGCACCTCAGTCTGGGGAGACAGTTTCATGTGGCCTCATCTTCACGAGCGTCTGTGTGTTGGTTTTGTTCCAGGCCTTCAGCAGTGATTTTGGTGTCTTTTATCTCCCACGTCCATTGCTTTATGCCGATTGATATTTTACCCGGGCAAATAATGATTCACATAGCCGTGATGATGATGATTTTTAAACGGTATCTCTTCCTTGTTTTTTCTTCCTTTTTCAGAATTTTGTGCCGTCTTTGGGCAGGCAGACTTCCCTGACGACGTCAGTGGTGCCCAAAGCTGTGCAGAGTGTGGCTTACAAAGACTTTATTTCCTTCACTGTCTTTGAAAGAAATGTTCGCAATGTGTCTGAGGTCTCGGTTGAGTATTTGTGCTCTCGGCCGTGTGTCGTCAATTTGGAAGCCGTCGTGTCCTCTGAGTTCAGAAGTAGCATTCCTGTGTACAAAAAGAGGTGGAAGAACGAGAAACATCTTCACACCAGTCGGACCCAAATAGTGCACGTGAGATTCCCAAGCATTATGGTGTACAGAGATGACTACTTCATCAGACACTCCATCTCCGTGTCTACCGTGATCCTGCGTGCCTGGATCACCCACCGGTATGGCGGCGGAGACTTGGATGTGAAATGGGAGGAAAACCCGCTGCATGCCGTGGCAAGGAATTACACTCTGCTGAAGACGGTCCCGCCTTTTGAGCGCCCTTTTAAAGATCATCAGGTGTGCCTTGAGTGGAACATGGGCTACCTTTGGAACCTGCAGGCAAACAGGATTCCACAGTGTCCTCTGGAAAATGGTAGGTCGCTGGCCTTGCGGGGAACCCGATTCTCATTTTGTCGGAGCCCACATCGTATTAGGGGGGCAGGAGAGAAGGCTGATGTTAGCTACAGGGAAGCCGAGGAAAATGAAGGGACACACTGAGCTTGTCATTTGGGACTTTGGGGACAAAAGGAGATAAATACAAAGGGGAGAGGAAGGGAGGGAGGAGAAAGATTAGGAGAGAATAGAACCCAAGATGAAAGGGAGGGACCGAGGGCATGGAAAGTAGACTTGGAGAAGCTTCCATCTGCTCTGAGTTGGCAAGGACTGGGAAACAAGGACTGGGAAATCTTCTTCCCATCCCCCTCGCCCCCAAACCCCAGAAGCTTTTGTTATTTTTAAGCAAAATGTTTTACCCCGGAGGAGATGAGAGCCCACAGGGACATGTGTCAGACAGGGAGGTTGTATCACAGGATGATGACTCCTGGCTAGGTTGGACTCCCACTCTGCCACTGTCTATGGAAACTGGGCATTCTCTTGAGCCTCAGTTTCTTATCTGTAAAATGGGATGATAAATAATTTCCCCGTAGCCGGGCATGGTAGCACGCGCCTGTGGTTCCAACTACTTGGAAGGCTGAGGTGGAAGGATCGCCGGAGCCCAGCAGGTCAAGGCTGCAGTGGCTGGGAGCGGCCACTGCACTCCAGTCTGGGTGACAGAGTGAGACTCCAACTCAAACAACAACAACAACAGCAACAACAAAATAATTTCCCCAGAGCCGTGCTGTGAGGCTTAAATGAGATGGGATGGCTTAGCACATCAAAGTAGCTATGGTGATGGCAGAACCCACGCTGCATTTTATCCTAAATGCCAATGGTCACAGCTGCCGCAGGACCAATCGGGAAGCTCCTGTGCCCTCCTGCAGCCTCCCCTCAAGTTCTCTGCATTGGTCCAAGCAGCATCTTGCTCTGTGATGCCGAGTGCCTGCCCATTCTTCTCCCGACCCAGCAGCAGGGAGCCAGCCTGAGCGTGTGTCCAGGCAGTGTTTCCTACAGTGCGGCCCTAGGACGACTGTGACGGAATCACCCAGTGCTCTTCTTGCAAGCACAGACTCCCAGGCCCCATCCTTTACCTACTCAGATTCTGTCGGGGGGGAGGCCCTGGAATCAGCATTTAAGCACATCCCTCATGACTCTGATGCCCCCTAGAACTTGAGAATCTCGAGGACAGGGACAGAGCTGGTGGGACTTTGGTCCTACAGTTATGGCCAGACCCGCAGGCAGGCTTGTCAGACGGAGGGAATCCCCAGGCCTGACCCTTCCCCAGGGCATGCCTGCCACCTCCTAGGCTTTAGCAAGACCGGTTGGGACAACGTGACTTAGACTTGTGCTCTAAGTGTTTTCTCTAGCGATCAACTTCTTGTCACCTCTGGGACATGATGTCTGTCAGGCCGTCTTTGGGGAAACACTGACTGTGGCAATTTCTTGGTGCTGCCCCAAGGCAACACTGCATGTCATGAAAACCTAAAGGGCCTATGTGAGCATATATTTTACTTGGTCAGAGGCCACTTGCCACAGAACTGACACATTTGACATCTTAAGAAATGATTTGGAAATAATTACAGATTTGCAGAAAGTTGCAGAAATGATAGAGAGAGTCCCATGTGCTCTCTCCCTAGCTTACCCAGTGGTGACATCTTCCGTAACTGTGGTACACAATCAGGTCAGAAGCAGGGCTCACACCTGTAATCCCAGCACTTTGGAAGGCTGAGGCAGGAGGATTGCTTGAACCTGGGAGTTTGAGACCATCCTGGGCCACATCTCTACAAAAAATTAAAATATTAGCCGGGTGTGGTGGCTCATGCCTATAGTTCCAGCTACTTGGAAGGCTGGAGCAGATGTGTCACCTGAACCTGGTTGAGGCTGTGGTAGCTGTGATCGAAGTCCATTGCACTCCAGCCTGGACGACAGAGACGCCTACTCAAAACACACACACACACACACACACACACACACACACACACGCACACACACACACCAGGGAAGGAGCGTTGATTTCACACCACTTGCTCGGCTCCAGACCTTATTCAGATTTCTCCAGGTTTCACATGCACGTGTGTGTGTGTGTGTGTGTGTGTGTGTGTGTGTGTGTGTAGTTCTATGCAATTTTATCCTCTGTTTTGTCTTAATAACCGTGTTTTGTGTCTGGCTTATTCCGTATCTGTGCAGTTCTTTAAATGAAAAGATGTCCAAAAGATGGAAGCAGATTCCCTTTCTGGGGAGCGGGTGGGTAACTAAACCCCTGCCATAAGCCACATCAGTCACCCTGAGGACCCATGCGTGTCCCTTCTCCTGGCAGGGCCCGTGCTGGCCTCTGTCTGGAGCACCTTCCAGGAGCCACCTAATTTGCAGGGAGATGGGGGCGCAGGCACACGCCGCCACCGCTTTGCCTCGCCCCCGCTTTCATCAGGGCTTAATGATTCCATCTCATGTTTGGCAAATCATGTATTTCTCATTGAAGAATGACTGAATCGTGAGCTGAAAGTTTCCGAGTGAAAGCATCTGTGAGCTGACTCCTTTCTTAGGGCGCCTGAACATGCCCTTCAGATGTGACACGTCTCTGCCTTCTTTTTGCCGTTCCTCCCTGGGTTCATGAGGCTCAGGAATGACATGGTGGGATTTCTCTCCCTGCCTTCTTCAGAGCATTACTTGTGGAGTGAGAATTAAACCACAATGCAAAGAAAACCTTTTCTATGAGTGAAAGTCCCGGAAAACAGGGGTAGGAGGCGCTCCGGCCACCCTTAAAACCAGCTCTGATCACATGACTGTGATTCGTTTACCAAAAAAGAGGAGCGTATCCTCTCCCTCTCTTCATCTTATTTTACTTCGAGTCGGGGTCTCACTCTGTTGTCCAGGCTGGAGTGCGGGGGCACGATCTCGGCTCACCGCAGCCTCAACCTCCTGTGCTGAAGAAATCCTCCCTCCTCAGCCTTCCTTTCGATTTTTTGTAGAGACAGTGTTTGCTGTGTTGCCCAAGCTGGTCTCAAACTCCTGGGCTCAAGCAGTCGTCCCGCCTCGGCCTCCCAAAGTGGTGAGATTACAAGCATAAGCCACCGCACCCGACTTCTCTCTGTCTCTCTTTAAAAGACAGATCACACGGGTGTCTGCACAGCCCTATGCAAAGTGTCCACGACCTTTGTTCTGGATCTGGGCTGTGGGGATGGAAGGGGGCCAGGCCTCTGGTTTGTTCTTAGCAGGGGCTTCTTGATGACCAAGAGTCAGGTCAGAACAACAAGAAGGTGTCAGTGAGGTGTAGAGCTGAGCCGCGGGGTGCCTGTCATGTCTGGGCCCGGTCCCAGCCTGCAGCCAGCGCTGATGTGGGGTTTTAGGGAAGATTTTCTGTGCCAAGTATGCCCTGACTTGCTTTCATTTTCCCTTTCATTTTATGAAGAAAGTCAAAGTCCCCATGCCTGGACGCTCCAGGGATGGGGTTGGCATGCCCTCTACCACCGGCCCAGCTGGTGCTCCCCAGGCGAGGACTATGTGTGCCCTGACACAGCCCTCGGTGGCTCATCTCCCATACCAGACCAGACCAGCCAGGCCATGGTCTCAGTTGTGGTGGAGACGCCACAGACGTTTGTCCGGCCCTGCTGGGCAAGCCTAACCCGGATGAGAAGCCCGCAGTCTTTCAGGACACGTGTGTGCCCAGGCGGGGCCATGTGCCCCGGTGCACCTGTTCTGGCTGCATCCTGGGTCTGTGGGGCCTGTGTGATCACAGGTAGACCACACCTGCGGCTCCACCCAGTGTGGTGCTTTTCCTAGGGGGGGGACAGGGCGTTACCTGTTGTCCCTCACAAGCCACGTGTGTGCCTGACTCATGTGTGAACTCACTGAAAGGAAGGAGTCAGCCACGCAGGCAGATGGCTCAGGCCTCAGACCTGGAGGCCACCCGGATGTCTCTTCCGGTCACACCCTGTAGTGAGAGTCACCTAGTGCTGTCGCCTCTGACTTCAGACAACATGTAGCACACATACAGTCGCTTCTTGCATTTCTCACCAGGTGGATTGCTGTCAGCCTGGTCTCAGCCACCGTCCTCCTGTCTGGGCTCCTGCCACTGCCTGCTAAGGGCCTCCCAGCTGTCGCCCCCTCCCCAACCCACTCCTCCCCAGTGTGAGTTGACCACATCACTCCTTACTCAACCCCCGGCTCCCCCACTAAACATTGACCCCAGTTAAGACCAGCCCTTAGCTGGACCTATGGGATCTGTTCCTGTCCCCTTGCCAGCCTCATCTCCTCCCAGGCATCCCCCTTGCCTGCTGACTCCAGACCCACAGGGCTGCTTGCTTCTCCTGGAGCATATGAGATTTGTGCCCACCCTGGGACCTTTGTGTGACTGTTCCCTCCTCCTAAGATGCTCCTCCCCCAGGTGACATCGGGGCGGCTGCGGCTCAAATGCCACCTCCTGGAGATGTCCCTCCCCCACATCCAAGATGGCAGTCTTCTCCCACCCCACCTGTCGCTGTCCACCTTTTTCTTCCTCCCTGGCTGTGTCACCCCTGGACAGTGGCCTTAAATACAAGTAACTGCTCATGGGCCTGTTGACTGTCTCCCATACTAGACAGCAAGTTCCTCGAGGCCCGGGGTCTTACCTGCTTCATTACGGTGCTGACCCCAGGGCCCAGACACAGGAGGCCTCACATAGGAGCTATTTGCAAAGTGAGTGGGTGCTCGTAGCAAGGGACATTTGTCTCTCTTAGGCGCATGTGTGGATATTGCACGTGGCAGTGCGCTGATGCCCCGGCAGGGCAGTGTCGCCCTGTTGGGTAGTGTGCCTGGCGGGGGCTGTGCTCCTTCCCTGGCCCTGCACAGCCCCACAGTCTCCCAGCTGGAGCCTGCTGTGACTGCACCTGGGGGAGGCTGCAGCCTCCTGCTCAGGGCCTTTCCTTCGAATTGACCCTGTGAATCCTGACCCCTGGGCCTTTGCCAAGTTGTTCCTTTTACCTAGACTAGCTACCGTCTGGCCTGACACTGTCAGAGGGCTTTATGTGGCTGTATGTCTTAATCTGCCCAATACTCTACTGTCATTTTTTTTCTTGAATCTCACTCTGTCACCCAGGTTGGAGTGCAGTGGCAAAATCATGGCTCCCTGCAGCCTCAACCTCCTATGCTCAGGTGATCCTCCCATCTCAGTTGCCCAGGTAGCTGCAACTACAGGTGCGCACCACCACACCTGGCTCACATTTTGATTTTTTTTTTTTTTTTTTTTTTTATAGAGACGAGGCCTCACTATGTTGCCCAGGCTGGTCTCGCTCTCCTGGGCTCAAGCAGTCTTCCTGCCTCGGCCTCCCAAAGTGCTGGGATTATAGGGGTGAGCCACCATGCCCGGCTGGAAGTGTGATTTCTTATAACAAAATTCCATTACAACCAAATGATAGAAAGTTAAGTCAAGTGTTGGAGCCAGTCTTGTCTTTGTGAAAAAACCAGTTTATGCAGTAGGACTATTCAAGTCAATGGCACAATGATACTTTTAGTAATTACGAGGTGTATATTTGGCGCTTAAAAAAAAACTAGACCTAGTTCCTTTTTCCCCAGTTAATCACAGTAGTCTGAAATTTTTAGCAATAACACTAATTAATGCCTAGCATCTGCATTGCCCTTTATGATTTTCAAAACACCTTTTTCATGCACATTGTCTCATTTAATCCTCATAATAGTCTCGTGGGAAAGCCAGTGTTATTCTCAACCTTCTCTCACACAGGAGGAAAACCAAGGCCCAGGGAGTTGGTTTAACTGGAGTCCAAACTTCCTGATTCGTTTGACTTTGCTGTGCCGCCTCTCTGAAATATGCTAATACAGTCCTAACCCAGGTTCCAAATTAGAAAGCATACTTTTTTTAAAGTTGAATTTTTATCGATGTGAATCATCCTGTTTGCTTCACCCACTGGACTTTTGTGTTTTTGAAGCGGATTGGGTGGCCCAGGCTGAAGAGCCTTGGAGGCCGAGGGCGGGGAGGCCCTGGGATGGGGCTGGTTCCTTCTTTCTGCCTGCACAGAAACGGGCTGAGCTTTTTTTTCCTCCTTCTTTTTTAGACAGAAAAAGAAAAAAAGTAATGCATGTACATGCTTTAAAAAAAAAATCAAATAGCGTAAAAAGGTTTAGGGGAAAGAGTAAGCTTCCACCCACCCAAGTCTTCTGGTACTTTTCCCAGAAGTAAACTCATTAGCAATGGTTTCTTGGGGCTCCTTCCAGAAATATTCTCCGCACATGTAAGCATGCGTTTGTAGCCCCTGCTCTTCCAGCACAAATAAGAGGATACTAGAAACTCTGCCCTGCACTTGTTAACAGTATGATAGAGATTTTCGACTGGGCGTGGCACTTTGGGAGGCTGAGGTGGGGGAATCGCTTCAGCCCAGAAATTCGAGACCAGCCTGAGCAACATAGCGAGATCCCATCTCTACAAAAAAAAATTAAAAAGAAAATTAGCTAGGTGTGGTGGCATGCACCTGGAGTCCCAGTTACTTGGGAGACTGAGGCAGGAGGATCCCTGAGCCTAGGAGGCCAAAGCTGTGGTGACCCATGATTGTGCCACTGCACTCCAGTCTGGGCAACAGGGTGAGACTCAAATTCAAAAAGAAAAAAGAGAGGAAAAAAGGCAATATGGTAGAGATTTTGCTATATCAGGACATGTTGAGTGACTTCATTCTTTCCAGTGGCTTCTTGGCGTACCATCGCCTGACAGACTATAACTTATGTAACCCGTCTTTTGCTGGTGGTCTTGCAAGTCATTTCTAGCCTGTCAATTTTAACAACAAAGCATCACTGAATGTCCCTGTGCTCACACGGAGGCATGTTTGGAGGATAAATGACTAGAAGTGGAATTCATTTTGTTCTTAAGACTTTGGTATTGCTGGGCTCGGTGGCTCAGCCTGTAATCCCACGCCTTTGGGAGGCTGAGGTGAGTGGATTGCCTGAGCCCGCGGGTTCGTGACCCGCCTGGGCAGGCGAGACCTCATCTCTACAATAAATCAAAAAATTAGCCGGGCGTGGTAGCGCACGCCTGTAGTTCCAGCTACTTGGAAGGCTGAGGCGGAAGGATCCCTGGAGCCCAGCAGGTCGAGGTTGCAGTGGCTGGGAGCGGCCGCTGCACTCCAGTCTGGATGACAGAGTGAGACTCCAACTCAAAAAAAAAAAAAAAAAA
>CAUYQG010278363.1:0-13102 GCA_963574415.1 Tarsius wallacei
CCTATGACTTACACTCTTCTGTGATGGATACCCTAGAGCCTGAGCCTCCTCCTATTGTGTGCCCCACTGGCAGACTCTACTGTGATGGGATCACCATTTACTCATCCTCCTCTGTGTAAGATGCCCATGGACTGGGCCTCATCTGAGATAGTTGCCACTGTGATTGACACTCCTAAGTGATCGCTGTCCAAGTGACTCCTTCATTCTAATGGGTTGACCAATAACTGGCCCCTCTCGGAAATGTGTGACTTAATGACCATGCTCTGTAATGGGTCCCTCAGTGACTGGCCCTTGTCTGTGATGAATGCTCCAGTGACTGATCCTTTTCTGGGATGAGTGCATCAGTGTTAGGCCTAATTCCTACTGGGTGTATCAGTGACTGAATCTCCTCTTGAATGATTGTCTCATTGACTGTACTTCCACTGGGAAGGGTGTGTCAGTTACTGGCCCTCCTTTATGATGGTGCCCCAGTAACTGGTCCTTTTCTGTGATGGGTGCCTCAGTGACTAGGACTCCACTGTGATGGTGGCCCCAGTGAGCAACCTTCTTCTATGATGGGTGGGTGGCCCAGTGACTGGGACTTAGCTGTGATTTCTGCCTCAGTGATGAGACCTCTTCAGAATGGAGTGCCTTAGTGACTAGGCTTACTCTATGATGTGTGTCACATGGACTGTACTTCCTCAGTTAAGTGCACTCCAGTGACTAGCTCTCAAACTATTGGGTTTCAGAGTGACTGGTGTGCCAGTCCCAGTACCTTAGAGACTGGGACTCCACTGAAAAGGGGGGCCACGGACTAGACAGTACTCATTATGTGTGCCTCAGTGATAGGTCCTCATCTGGGGTGTATTTAACAGTGATTGGCCCTCCTCTGTGATGGGTGTCATCCTTTCTGACCCTCCTCTATGTTGGGTGTCATACTTTCAGACCATCTTCTGTATTGGTTGCCACAGTGACTGGCCCTTCTCTGGAATCGGTGACACAGTGATTGGATTTCTCTTAATGGGTGCCCCAGTCACTGGACATCCTCTGCAATTGGTGCCTCAGTTACTGACTCTCTTCTGTGATGTTTTCCTTCAGTTACTGATTCTCTTCTGTGATAGTGTGTCTATAAGTGATCCTTCTTTATGATGGGTGCCTTAGTGGCTAGGATAATTCTGTGATATGTACTCCAGTGACTAGCCATCTTCTCTAATGGATTTTCTCAGTGACAGTCCCTCTTTTGTGATGGGTGCATCAGTGACTGGCCCTCTTCTGGAACGCTGCCTACTTGTTAAGCCTACTTCCTAATGGGAGTTTCAGTGACTGGCATTCCTCTGGGATGGTTGTCACATTGAGTGGCCCTTCTCTGGGAAGGTTGCCTCAGTGACGTTCTCTCCTATGTGATGGTGGCCACAGAGACCAGCCTTCTTTGTGATGGGTGGCCCAGTGACTGTCCCTTCACTGTGTTGCCTGTCCAGTAACAGGCCCTCTTTAGTCACAGGTGCCCTAGTGACTAGTTCTCCTCTGTGATATTGTCCAAGTGACTGCCTTTATTCTGTGATTAGCACCCCATTAGTTGATACTTAAACTATTGGGTGTCAGAGTGACTGTCACTCCACTGCAATGAGTTCCCCAGTGACTGGGCAGCCAATGAAATGTGTGCATAGGGACTGGACATAATCTGTGAATGATGGTCCAGTGACTGGCCCTATTCTGAGATGGATTCCTCAATGCTTGGCCCTCTTCTGTGTTTGGTAACTCAGTGAATGGCCCTCCTTTGAGATTGGGGCCCTGTGATTGGCCTTCCTTCTAATGGGTACCCCAGTGATCGGCCAGCTTCTCTGATGGGTGCCTCTGTGAATTGCCCTTACTTCTGTGTTGGGTGCGTTAATGACCAGATCTACTCTGGGATGGGTGGCTCAGTTACTTGCCCTCCTCTTTGTTGGCTGCCTTAGTGACTGACTCTCCTCTGTGATGGTGCATCAATGAATGGACCACCTCTGTGATGGATGCCTCAGTGACTAGCACTCCTCTGTAATGGGTGCTGTAGTGACTACCTATCTTCTCTCATAGGTGTCCCAGTAACTGGACCTCCCATATAATGCATTCAGCAGTCCTATGGTATGGGATCCTCAGTGACTAGTCCTCCTCTGTAATCAGTGCCCTAGTTATTGGCCCTACATTGTGTTCTGTGCCCCAGTGACTCACTTTTCTCCATAATATGGCCCCTGGTGACTAGTCTTCTTCTATCTTGAGAGTTCCAGTGACTGTCTGTCCTCTGTGATTCATGTCCAAGTGACTGATGATCATCTGTGAGTTCTGTTATGACTGGCTCTCCTCTGGAATAAGTACCTCAGTTACTTGTCGTCCTCTGTGATTGGTGCCCCAGTGACTTGCTTCCTTTTATTGGGTGCACCAGTGACAGGAAGTCCACTGTTATGGGTGTCTGAGTGTCTAACACTCCACTGGGATGGGTGCTTCAATGACTGCACCTCCTTTCTGTTGAATGTCCCAGGGACTGGCCATTCTCTTGAATGGTTGTCTCTGTAAGAGTCATTCCTCGTGATGGGTGTTCAGTGTCTGGTTGTCCACTGTGATGGTACCCCAGTAACATCTTCTCTGTGTTGGGTGCCTCAGTGAATACTCATCCTCTCTGTTGGGTGACAGAGTGAATAAACTTCTTCTGTGATGGGTACCTCAGCAACTATCCCTCCTCTGTGATCTCTGTCTCAATTACATGCCCTCCTAATGAGTGCCACAGTTACTCTGGAATGGGTGCTTCAGTGAGAGGCCCAAGTCCTAATGGGTGCTTTATTGACTTGCACTCTTGGGAGTTTGCCTCCTTGACGATGCTTCTCTGGAAAGAGTGCCTTAGTGACAGGTTCTTCTTTGTGATGTTGCCCCAAAGACTGTTCCTCTTCTTTGCAGGTTGTCTCAGTGAATATGACTCCTCTGTGATGGTGGCCGCAGTGACCAATCTGCTTTTGTGATGGGTGTACAAGGAATAGGTCTTTTCTGTGATGGATATCCCAGTGACTGGCCCTCCTCTGTGATCAATTCCCCCATGACTGACTTTCTTCATAACGGATATCCCAGTGACTGGTCCCCTTCTGGGATGGATGTCTCATGTGATTCCTATTCTGTCATGGGTGCCTCAGTTTCTGGTCCTCCTTGTTTCTGGGTGCCTCAGTAAATGACACCCCTCTGTGATTGGTATCCCATTGATTGAGCCTACCCTAATGGTTGCCCCAGTGATTGGCCATTTTTGGAATGGAAGTCTTAGTGACTGGTCTACATCTCTGATGGGTTCCCAAGTGTCTGAACCTCTTAAGATATGGGATCCTTAGTTACAGGTTTTCCTATGAACACATCAATGACTGCATCTTCTCTATGATGGTGTACCACAGTTACAAATGAGACCCAATACAGGGTCACACATCACAGAGGTGAACCAGTAACTGAGGCATCCATCACAGAAGGTAACCTATAATTTGGACAGTGGTTACAGAAAAGAGTCTCTCACTGAGGTGCCCATCAAAGAGGAGGATCAATCACTGTGGCACCCATCACAGAGAAAGTGCAGTCACTAGACACACAGAACACAGGATGGCCAGTAACTAAAGTACCCATTATGGGGAAAGTAGTTAAGGAGTTACACCCTCCCAAGTTGTTAGCCATTGGGACACCCACAAAATGAAGAGCTAGTCACTGTGGCAATTATAACAGAGGAGGGCCAGTCACTGGGGGCATTCCTAATGGAGGAAGGCCAGTCACTTGGTGAACTATCACATAGAAGGACTTGGTGTGTCACCCTATATGGAGGAGGTCCAGTTACTCGAACATCTATCATAGAGCAGGGCTGGTCACTAGGGCATCCATTATAGATGAAGGTCAGTAAATGGGGGAAAAAAATCACTGCAAAATTACACATAGGCACCTATAATGGAGGAGGGCTAGTAACTGAGTCACCCATTATGTAGGAAACTCAGTAACTGGGGCAGCATGCACAGAGGAAACTAGTACTTATCACCAAGTAACATCAGTTACTGTGGTATTTTTCACAGAGGAGGGCCAGTTTCTGTGACACTCCTCACAGAGGAGGGCCTGTCACTGGGACACCCATTTTAGAGGAGGCCCTGTCACTGATAAATCTATCACAGAAGAGTGCCAGTCACTGAGACACCCATCACAGAGGAGAACCTATCACTGTGGTATCACTCACAGAAAAGGGATAGTCAGTGGGACACCAATTATGTAGGAGCCCCAATTACTGGACCACATATCACAGAGGAGGGTTAGTCGCTTGGGCATCCAATTTGGAGGAGGGCCAATCACTGGAGCACAAATCACAAAGTAGGCATAATCAATGGAATACACATAATGGAGTAAGTCCAGTCACTGGGACACCAATACAAAGGAGGGCATTCAATCTAGCACCTATTTTGAAGGTGTAACAATAAAAGGGAACCCATCACAGAGGAGGGTGTGTCACTTGAAGACTGATTGTCAAATTACTGGAACATTCATAATAGAGAGGGTTGTTACTATCATATATGAAGGCCAGAAAATTATGCATCAGTACAGGTATGGCCCAGTCACTGGGGCACACATTATGGAGGATGTCCTGTCACTAGGACATCCATCACCATTAAAGGCTAGTTACTGGGGCACCCACTATAAAGGAGACCGAGTCACTGGGGCATCTATCACAGCAGAGAGTCAATCACTGGGACACCAATAAAAAAGAAAGCAGATTCTGAGGCACCCATCACAGAGGTGAGCCAGTCACTGGACCATGCACCTGACAGCAGAGCCAGTTATTAAGGGACCTATTACAGAGAAAGATTTGTACTTAGATACCAATTATGGAGAAGGCCCTATTACTTGAACACACATAATTGAGCACACAATTTGAAGGAAGACCAATAAGTGCAGCAGTAATCACAGTGGGGGGCTAGTCAATGGAGCACCAATTTTATAGAAGGCTGAGGCACTGGGACACCATTATGGAGGAAGTTCCAAAATTTGGGCACCTATCACACAGGAGGGCTAATCACAGAGGCACACATTTTGGAGGAAGTTATTAGGACATCCATCACAGAAGAGGACTTTTCCCTGCACCATCCATCACAGAGAATAACTGTTCATTGTGGCAATAATCACAGAGGGGTCCCTGTCACTAAACACCTATCACAGAGAAGGGTTAGTCACTAAGACACCCATCATATCTGAAGGTCAGTCACTGATACACCAATGGCCATTCAGGCCCAGTCAGTGGGGCACATCCTATGGAGGAGGGCTAGTCACTGGGAAACCCATCACAAAAGAGGGCCAGACAATAAGGCACCCACTATTTAAAAGTCTCAATAAGTGGGACACACATAACAGAGAAGGGACAATCACTGGGGAAAACATGATAGTGGACACCGTTTCAGTAGGGCAGCCATCACAGAGGAGAGTCAATCACTGGGATATTCATAATAGAGGAGGCCCAGTCACAGGGGAATCTATCAGAGGAGAGCCAATCCATGGATATTCACTACAGAGGAAAGCTGGTCACTGGGTAATCCATGACAGTAGATGGCTAGTCACTGGGACATCAATTATGGAGAAGTATCAGTTACTGGAACACCCATCAGAGACCAGTGCTAGTCACTGGGACACCCAATTTGCAGGATGGTCAGACGCTGGGACATCCATTCTGGAAGAGGCAGACATTATGACACACATGGCAGAGGAGGTCTAGTCACTTGGGCATCCCTTTGGACAAGTCTTTTACTAGAACAACCATCATGGGAGAGGGCTAGTCATTGTGACATCCACCAGAGGACAATCAGTTATTAGGATACCAATCACAGAGTGGCCCAGTGACTGTAGCAACCATTATGAATGAGGCCAAGTCTCTGTTACAACCAACACAGAAAAAAGCTTCTCACTGGAGCATCTATCATATATGAAGGCCAGTCACTGAGTACCCATCAAAGAGCAGGTAGTCACTGGATCAACCATAATAGAGGAAGGCCAGTCACTGGGGCACTGTTATGGAAAAGGGACAGTCACTAGGGCACCAATGACAGAAAGTACTGTTGTCCCAGTGATTAGAATTCCTCATGATGGGTACAACACTGACAACCCCTCCTCTGTGATGGTTGCCTCAGATGCTTACTTTTCTGAGAGTTGACTAACAGTGTTATCACTGGTACACCCATCATAGAAGAGGGTTTGTCAATGTGGCACTCATCACAGAGGAAGGTCAGTCACTGGGGAACACATGTAGAAGTGATAGTCACTGAGTCTTCCATTACAGAAGAGGGCTCATCACTGGGGCACACATCACACAAGAGGCCTAGTCACAGAGCTTTTCTTTAAGAAGGAGGACTAATCATTGTTACACTCATTACTGGAGAGGATCTGTTAGAGGTACACAATAGAGAAGGCTTGGTCAACATTGCATAGGAGAGTGTTACTGGGGCACCAATCTCAGAGGAAACCCAGTCATAGGGCACCCATAATTGAGGAATATCAGTAACTGGGGCACCCATTAAGGAGAAGATTCAGTCACAGGAATAACCATCACAGAGGAGAGTTAGTCATTGAGACACCCATCACAGAGGAGAGCCAAACACTAGAGCACCCATTGCAGAGGACAGCCAGTTTCTAAGGCATCCATTAAGAATGGGGGTCATTCACTATGTCAACAATCACAGTGGAGGGCCTACTACTGGAAAGACCAGTCACTGAGTCACTCATCACTGGAGAAGACTATTTATTGAAACACCCATCAGAGAGGGGAGCAAGCCATTGGACAGCCATGACAGAGGTGAGCCAGTCACTGGGGCACCCATCACAGAGGAGAGCAAGTCACTGAGACATACATCAGAGACAAAGACAAGTCAGTGATGCAACTATTATAGAGGAGGGCAAGTCAGTGAGGCAACCATTAGGAGGGGCTTAGTCACCGAGGTTCCAAAAAGAGAAAAAGGCCAATATCTGAGGCAGTCATTACAGAGGAGGCATTTTCAGTATTGTACAAGTCACAGCGGAGACCTAATCACCAGTACACTTTTCACAGAGGAGGTAGAGTCACTGATGCACCCTTCACAGAAGAGGGGCAGTCACTTGGATACCCAATAGAAGAAGGCCCAGTCACTGGAAAATCCATCACAGAGGAGGACTAGTCACTTGGGTAACCATCACAGAGGAGAACCAGTCACTGAAGTACCCATGCAGTGGAAGGCTAGTAAATGAGACACCAATCACAGAGGAGGGCTAGTCATTTTTGCACCCATCACAGAGGACAACCAGCAACTGTGGCACCCAATATAGAGGAGGGCTAGTCACTGAGAATCCTTTACCATAATTGCCAATCACTTGGTCATTGATCACAAAGAGTAGTCAATCAATGAAGTATCCTCAGAGAGGAGAACCAGTAATGGGGACACTTATCAAAAAGGAGGACTAGTCACCAGGACACCCATCACAGAAGTCCATTAACTGAGGTACCCATAGTGGAGGTTGGGTCATCACTAAGGCACCCATTGCAGAGGAGGACCAGTCTGTGGGGTTTGCATCACAGAATAGGACTAGACATTGAGGCATCCATCACAGAGGAGAGCTAGTCACTGGGGCACCCATCATGGAGGAGGGCCAATTACTGGACAACAAAACACTGTGGAGGGCCAGGTACTATGGCAAACACCATATATGAACATGAGTCACTGAAGCACCTATTTAGGAACAGGCACAGTCACTGGAACGCTGATCACAGAGGTGGGCTAAACACAGGGACAACCATTTTGAAGGAGGCCAAGTTACTGAGACTCTTAATGCAGAGGATAGCCAGACACTGGAGCATTCCTTATGGTGGAGGGCCAATTACTGGAGCATCCATCCCAGAAGTGCTATCACAGGGAAACTCATCACAGAAGTGAGCCAGTCACTGGGACAAACATCACATAGGAGAACCAGTCAATGGGGCATTGATCACAAAGATGGACCAGTCAGTTAGGCAACAAACTCACAGAGGGAGACAGTCACCAAGGCACACATTATGAAAGAATGCCAATCCAGGAGTACCCATTTTGAAGGAGTCCCAGTCACTGCAGCAACCATCAGAGAGGAGAGGACACCCATAATGAAGGAGATTCAGACCTTAGGGCACATGTTACAGAGGAGGGATAATCTCTAGAGTACCCATTATGCTTGAGGGTCAGTCATCATGGCACACATCACAGCAAGGACCACTCATTGTGGCACCCATCACAGAGAAGGGCAATTAAATGGAGCACATGTTATCAAGGAGGACCATTCACTGGGCCACCCATCACTAAAGTAGGTTACTCACTGGAGCAACCCTCAGAGAGGAGTTAAAGTCACTGGACAACCATTACAGAGGAGAGGCACTCACTCGGGCACACATAAAAGAAATCCAGTCACTGAGACACACAACACAGATGAGGACTAGTCACTGTTGCAACCATGACAGAGGAGGACCAGTCAGTGAGGCACCCGTTAGGAAGGGCTTAGTCACTGAGACCACAAAACAGAGGAAGGCCAGCATCTGAGGCAGTCATCACAGAGAAGGTATTAGTGTGGTACACATCACAGCAGAGTCCTAATCACTGGGACACCTGTCAAAAAGTAAGCATACTCACTGAAGCTCCCTTCACAGAAGACAGAAAGTCACTGGGGTACCCATTAGGAGGACTAGTCACCATAAACCTATCACCGGGGAGGGTTAATCTCTTCGGCATTCATCACAGAGGAAAGCCAGTCACTGAGACACCCAATACAAGAGGAGGGTTAATTACTGAAACATGCATCCCAGAGTTGGGTTAGGCACTGATGCATCTACTAGAAGGAAAGTCAATCACTGGGGCATCAATCATGGAGGAGAGCCAATCACTGGAATCCCAACACTGTAGAGGGCCAGTCATTCCCAGTGATGGCACACATCACAAATGAAAATGAGTCACTGGGGCACTCATTTTGGAGGAGAACCATTCACTGGGAAACCCATCACAAATGTAGGCTAATCTTAGGGATGACCAACTTGGAGGGGGACAAGCCAATGAGAATCTAATTGCAGAGGATGGGCAGGTACTGTATCATTCATTATGGTGGAGGGCCAGTCACTGGAGTACCAATCCCAGAAGACTTATCACAGGGGCATCCATCACAGAAAAGAGCCTGTCACAGATGCAAACATCACAGGGGTGAGTCAGTCAGTGGAGCATTGACCAAAAGGCTAACCGGTCAATAGACAACAAACACAGGGTGTGGAGAGTCACTCTGGCACCCCTTATGGAAAAGGGGCAGTCACTGGGAACAAAATCAAAGATGAGGGCGAGAAGGACCAGTTGCCCATCACTAAGGAGGATGGTTGTGAAGGGAAAAACATCACAAAGGAGGCCTTCTTAGTGGGAACTTTATGGAGTATGATGTTATTGGGACATCCTTCAGAGAGGTGTGCCAGTCACTAGGGCACGTATTGTGGAGAATGGCCATTCACTAGGGCACAAATCAACAAAGAACCACAGTCACTGGAGCATCCATAATGGAGGAGAGCTAGTCACTGATGCAGCCAATTATATAGGACACCCGGTCACTGGAACAGAAATCAGAGAAAATAGCTAATCACTGGGGCTCCCACACAGAGGAGGATTAGTCACTGGGGTGTTTTACATAGAGGAATGTCAGTCACTAAAGCACTCATCACAGAAGAGAGTCATTCACTAGACAACCATTATAGAGGAGATCCAGGCACTGGGGAATCTGTTACTGAGGAAAGTCAGTGTCTGGACACACAACACAGAGGAGAACAAGTCACTGGGACATCCATCACAGAAGAGGGTTAGTCAATTGGAGACTAACTATGGAGGAGGATCATTTCCTGGAACACCTTTCACAAAAGAGGGCTAGTCACCTGTGTACCAAATTTGAAGGAAGACCTTTAACTGGAGCACCAAAAACAGAGGAGACCCACTTAATACAGCACCTATTATGGAATAGTGAAGGCCACTGGGACACCCATCACAGAGGAAAGCCAGTCACTGAGGACCTTAATTGAGGTGGTCCAGAACCTGGGGCACCCATCACAGAGGAGGATAATCATTGGGGCACACATTTTCGAGGAGGCCCAGTTACTGGGACACTCATCACAGAAGAGGATTAGTCAGTATGGCTCCCATCACCGAGAAAGGCTATTCATTAGGGCACCAATCACAGAGGAAGCCCAGTAACTGGAGCACTTACTGAGGAGGCCAAGTCTCTGTGATACCCAACACAGAGGAGGGCTAGTTTCTAGCACACCCATAATTTAAGGTGGCCAGTCACTGAGGCACCAATCACAGCGAAAAATCAACCACTGGGACACACATTATAAGGAAGGACAGTCATTGGGGTGGAGAGTCAATGGGGCATCCATTACAGAGGAGGTCCAGTAAGTGGGTCACTGATAAAAGAAGAGAGTTCCATTGGGTCGATCACTATGGAGGAATGCCAGTCACTGGCACCAATCACAGCAGAGGAACAGTCACTGGAATACTCATATTAGAGGAGGGTCAGTCACTGGAACATCAATATGGAAGAGGTCCAGTCACTGGGGCATTGATCACTGAGGAGAGCCTGTCACTAAGGTGCTGTTCACAGAGGAAGGACAGTCACTGGGGCACTGATCACAGAAGAGTGCCAGTTACTGGGACACATATCATAGAAGTGGGCCAGGCACTGGGACACTCCTCACAGAAGGAGTCTACTTACTGGACACACATCAGAGGAGAGATAATCACTTGTACAAAACTCACAAAGACAGGTTGTCACTGGGGCACCTATAAAGAATAGATCCAATCAAAGGGGCACCCATCATAAAAGAAGGCCAGTCATTGAAGCACACATTAGAGACAAGAGTAGGTCATTGAGGATTCTATTACAAAGGAAGGCCAGTAACTGTAGCACCCACTAGAAGGGTATCAGTCAATGGGACTCTAATCTCAGAAGTGGGTCAATAACTGGGGCAACCATCACAGAGAAGGGAAAATCAGTGTGGTACCAAATAAAGAGAATGATCAGTCGCGGAACCACTCCTCCAGAGCAGGGCTAGACACTGTGGTACCTAATATAGAGGAGGCACAAACACTAGGGAATCTATCACAGAGGTGAACCATTCACTGGGACACCCATCAGGAGGAGAATCAATCACTGGGGCATGCATAACAGAGTATGACTAATCACTGGGATAACAGCTGTGGAGAATGCCCAGTTACTGGAACACACATTAAAGGGGACGACTATTCACTGGGACATCCATCATATATGAAGTATAGTCAGTAAGGAACCAATAATAGGAGATGTCCAGTGATTGTGCCCCAAAGTATGAAGAAGGCCAAGTAAAAGTGGAAATCATTACAGAGGAGAGCCAGTCACGGGACATCCATTATGGAAGTGGCCAAGTAAGTTGGACACCCATTATGGAAGACAGCTATTCAATGGGGCACCATTATGAAAGAGAGCCAATCGCTGGGCAAGAATCCAAGAGGAGGAACAGTCACAGGGCAAGCATATTGGAAAATGGGTGCTCCTCCCCATTGATGCCACAGTGACTAGCCCTGCTTCATAATGGTTGCACTAATGACTAGACCTCTTTTATGAGAGTTGTCCATTATACTGGCCCTTCTCCATAAAGGGTCTCCCATTGACCCTTTATGGGGCTCCCATAATGAAACAAGGTGAGTCACTGAGGCACCCATTCTTTGGGACTCTCATCACTGAAGCAGCGTTCAAAGATAAAAGCTACTCAGGGTTCACCAACCACAGAAGAGGATCAGCCACTGAGGTACCCACTAAATATGAGGGTTAGTCGCTGGGTAAAGTGACTTTATTATTAAATAGTACCAACATAAAAAAAGTCTATCACTGGGGCACAGGTCAAAGAGGAAGCCCGTCACAGCACAACCCATCACAGAGCAGCTTCAGTCGTTGTGGCACTCATTACAAAAGCGAGCAAGTCAGAAAGGCACATGACAGAAGAGGGCTAGTCACAGGGACATCCATCACAGAAGATAACTTTTCTTTGCGCCACCCATCACAGGAGAGGGCTAGTCACTGGGAAACCCATCACACGAGGTCCATTCATGGGAACTTCCTTCAAAATTGAGGCTAGTGACTGGGTAACCATTATTGAGGAAGACCAGTAAGTGGTACATCTATCGCAGAGGAGAGTTAGTCAGTGGGTAACCATTATGGAGGAGCGCCAGTCACTGAGGAGGACTAATCACTGCATTATCTATTACAGATGATGGACAGCCACTGAGGAACCTATTACAGAGGAGGACCAGACAATGAGACACCTTTCACAGAAGAGGGATAGTCATTGCAGCACACATAACAGAAGATGATCTGTCATTGGGTTATAATCAGAGAGGAGGCCAGTCAATGAGGCACTCATTATGGAGTAGACCTAGTCATTGTTACATGAATTTTTGAGGAGGGCTAGTCACCGTGGATCCTGTCATATATGAAAGCCAGCCACTGGGGCACTGTCACAGAGGAGGTCTAGTACCAGGGACACACATTACAGAGTAGGCCCTTTCACTGGATACTCATAAAAAATGAGGACCAGTCTGTAGTTCATCCATTGTGAAGAAGGTCAACTAAGTGGGAAAATTACAAAAAAATATGTCTAGTCACTGGGGAAACCATTATTAAACAGGGCCAGTCACTGGGGCACCCATCACTGAAGCAGATCAGTCACTGGGGCATTTTTTACAAAGGAGGGCCAATTTCTGGAGCATACATAACAGAAAAGGGCCAGTCCCTGAGGCTCCCATTATAGAGGAGGCTTATCAATGAGACATCTGTCACAGAGCAGAGCTGTCATTTGACATTCTTTATAGAGGAGAACCATCACTGGGACTCATATAACAGAGAAGGGCTAGGCACTGGGTCCCCAATTATGGAGGAGGCCCAGTTGCTAGAACATATGTCACAGTGAAGGGATAGTCTGTCGGGTTCCCCATTTAGAGGAAAGCCAGTCACTGAAGCACCAATCACAGAGGAGGGCCAGGCACCGAGTCACCCATTAGAGGAGGATAAGTTATGGTAGAACTCATCAAAGAAGAGAGGT
>CAUYQG010278371.1:0-12818 GCA_963574415.1 Tarsius wallacei
GGTCTCAAATTTAATAAAAAAGGTATCCATCCTCCCTCTGGTGGCAGCTGCCAAGACTGCAGGTGCCAAACTGCTGGGTGCAGGAAGAAAATGCTAGAACATCTATTTATGGCCAAGTGTTGTCTCTATTTTATAATTAATTCTGAGGAGTGAGCTATAGTATACAGGAATATACAATTCATCATGTAATTTCAATACATATTTATAAAACAGGTGGAGGCACACACTTTTTTTTTACTGTTAGTGGCATAAGACCCCAAAAGCCAGAAGAGCCATCCTTGAGCAAGAACCCCAGGAAGAGGCCCTTCCTAAGCACCTGCCATGCGTGAGCCATGGCCCCGGGCCGCACCAACATGCTCATAATGGTGAAAATTATGCAAAGGCGCCCCCTTCCTTAAGACACAGCATCCACCTGTGGGAAAACTGGCACGGTTACTGATTTTGGTAAATCGAGTCACTTTGGTGTCATCTGCTGGAAAAACCCTCATGACAAGTATGAAATCAGGCTTCCCATGGTGTGAACGACATCCCCTCGGATATGGGGTTCTTTTACAGGACACGTGGGGAGACCCTGAGGAGAATCCGTTGCCACCCCACTGCAGGCTTAAGAGGGCAACGCTGTTCTGGCCTGTTTTATAGAAGGGGAAACTGAAACTGAGAGGAAGTGACTCTCTGAGGGTCACGCAGCAGGAAAGCAGCAGGCCAAGCCCTGGCCCTCTTCTGCTTGCTTCACCGCCAGCTCTTGGGCACACGACTCTCTCTCCACTGGCCTACCCTGCCCCTTCCCACCTGCCCTGTTCCTTCCCACAGGCCTCCACATCGCCTACCTGCGTGTAACAACGTAGCAGCAGTCCTTTCTCCTTCAACAGGCGGATGAAGTAGTGACAGATGGTTGGCTGGAGGGAGGGACAGAACAAGGCTGACAATAGAGAATGCACCTGCGTGGTGGCCACATGCCAGGAACTGGCCTGGGCGTCATGTCCGTCCTACCTCGGGGAACCATCACAACGGCCTTGGGAGGGAGAGGCCATCAGCAGCCCCATTTCCCAGATGAGGAAGCTGAGGGGCAGGGAGTGGACTATCTCGCCAGAGTGGCACGCTGGGGGTGCCGCAGAGCGTCCATTCGCATTGGTGCAGTCCGGTTTCAGGGTCTGGGTTCTTCCGTGCAATATTACTGCATTGAAGCCCCATAACTGCCCTTTTCAGATAGCACTATCAGCTTCACTCTACAGGAGGCAAAACTGAGGCTCAAGGTCGCAAGATGATGAACTAAGGGACCAGGACCTGAACCCAGGCCGTCTGGGTCCAGCATCCACGTACCTAATGACTATACTCTATTTGTCTGAGGGACCCTGGGGGGCTTACGCAAGCCCGCACCCCCTCAACATTTCTTGGTCCCCATTGCAAAAGAGGTCTCACCTTGAACTGCTCAGGATAGAGCTCCTTGGCGAGGGCGAAGAAGGGTTCTGGATGCTTCTGTGGGGAAGACAGCCCCGGGTGAGACGCGGGTTGGAGCCAGACACCCCTATCCCCCTCACTGCAGACACTCCTCCCTGGGGAGCACAGACCTTGAAGTAGCCGACCTCGAAGATGGCCTCTGGGTAGGGGAGGCGGTACTTCTCCAGGTTGGCATAGAGTCCCGTGGATGGAGAGCGGAAGTCGGGGATGCCCGCAGCTGGAAACGAGGGGTGGGAACAACCTGATTAGGGATGTCCGTCTACACCACAGCCACCCTCCCAGGCTGGGGCCCAGACAGGGCTCCTCTCTGGCTGCTGAGAGGGGCCCCCTCCCTGGGGGAGGGGCACTTACAAGTGGAGATTCCAGCTCCCACCAGACAGATGACTCTTCGACCTGCAGGAAAGGAATGAATGCATCATTTGACAGATCTGCTTGGCTCCTGCAGGAATACCATCTGCCACCATCCCTGGCTGTTTACTCGTGGCAGGCCTTGAGGCAAGCATTTCCAGTTCACAGTGGCCCTTCCAGCCATTGTGAGGGGGACACCAGTAATACCCTCCCTTTTTTTTTTTGAGTTGGCGTCTCACTCTGTCGCCCAGGCTGGAGTGCATTGGCATGCTCGCGGCCACTGCAGCCTCGACCTGCTGGGCTCAGGCAATCCTTTTGCCTCAGCCTTCCAAGTAGCTGGAACTACAGGTATGTGCCACCACGCCCTGCTAATTTTTATTTATTTATTTATTTATTTATTGTAGAGATGAGGTCTCACCAAGTTGCCCAGGCTGGTCTCGAAACCCTGGACTCAGGCAATCCCCTCGCCTCTGCCTCCTCAAGTGCTGGGATTACAAGTTTGAGCCACCGTACTTGGCTTTTTTTTTTTCTTTTTTTTTTTGAGTTGGAGCCTCACTCTGTTGTCCAGGCTGGAGTGCAGTGGCATGTTTGTTCACAGCCACTGCAGCCTCGACCTGCTGGTCTCAGGCAATCCTTCCACCTCAGCCTTCCGAGTAGGTGGAACCATAGGCGCATGCCACCATGCCTGGCTAATTTTTTTATTTATTGCAGATACGAGGTCTCACCAAGTTGCCTAGGCTGGTCTTGAACCTCTGGGCTCAGGCAATCTTCTTGCCTCCACCTCCCAAAGTGCTGGGATTACAGGCATCAGTCACTGCACCCAACCTTTTTTTCATTTTTGAATTGGTATCACTCTGTCACCAAGGCTGGAGTGCAGTGGCATGATTAAAGCTATCACAGCTTTTACCTGCTGGGCTCAAGTTATCCTTCCGTCACAGCCTCCCAGGTAGCTGGAACTACAGGCATGAACCACCACGCCTGGCTAATTTTTTTTATTTATTGTAGAATCAAGGTGTTGCCATGTTGCCCAGGCTGGTCTCGAACTCCTGGGTTCAGGCAATCCTCTTGCCTCCACCTCCCAAAGTGCTGGGCTTATAGGCGTGAGCCACTGCACCCTGCCCCCCATAAGAACTTTGTTCTGCTTTTACCAGTTTTCTGGCAAGAAGATGGGAAGATGTTGTCAGAGGATGCATCATCTCCCAAGCACACTAGGTCGAGCAGAAATAGCCTTGTGGCTGTGTTAGCTGCTGGCCAGCAGGCAGACTCCCCATATAGTACCCTGGCACCTGCCCATCAGATGATGGACAGACACAAGTGTGACACCTTGTGAACTGGGTGCCTCTGGGGTGTCCTGTCCAAGGGAGGATAGCAAGGGTGAACAAAGGTCAAGGCCCGCCACAGCTTCAGCCCTTGGCCTTGTCTCTAGGATGCCATTGGGCCAGGCCTGGATGGATACAGTGGGGGCAGAGGGGCGGGGAGTGTGTGCTCTGGATTCAGGGGATCTGAGGTCAAACAGCTGCCACTTGACAGCTGTTTGGCCCTGCACCAAGTCACAAGCTTTTTGTGCCTCAGTTTCCTCCTCTGTCTAAATCACTCCTATAATGACCTATAGGTATAATACGGCAATCAATAAGAGGATACTGTAAAGTGCCCAGCACAGTGCCTGGCAAACAGTGAGGGGTGGATTAATTATTACAATTTATTACTATCCCCTCATGGGCACCCCATGAGACAATGACCCCAGAACCCAGGTGCTGGAGGACAGAAGGAACAAATGCTTTGCAGTTGCTGCCTGCATTCTCTTTGGGGCCCGCCCAGGCCAAAAGATGGCTGCAGACAGCTGTTCAGCCTGCCCCAGGAGAGAGAGAAGCTCAGGGCAGTGGCCCGGCTGCCCTGGGAGGGAGACGCGCCAGCTGGAGGACAGGGAAACCGGAGAAGATGTCCCCAACAAAAGGCTGTTCAGGACCCTCAAAGGGTCGATTGTTCTAGTCGAGGACTGCCAAGGGCCTGGTGTCTCAGACTTTCGTGACCTCAACTCATGGCAAGAAATATAAATCTCATGGTGACCCAGTAAATGGGCACCTCTCCACGACACCTAAAACAAGCTTTCTGTCGTAGTCACCAGAGCAAAGACTCCGAAGCTCTCAATATGTTTCAGACCATGCTCCAAGCATTGACATTGATAGGAATTTATTTAGCCCCCAATAATCCCAAGAGTTAGATACGATTATCTGTGAAACAGTCCTGGTCAATCAGAACCCACTAAGTCACTCAGCAATGGCGAGGTGACCCAGGCCTGGGCAATCAGAGACATGGGGGCAGGCACCTAATTCTACCTGGACTAATCGGAGCCAATATCTGCTGTTTTGCTCAAACCACTGGGAAACCAATGCTCTTTCAGTGGCAGTCGCCAGGAATGGTGGGTTTTATATTTGGAGCTGCCAGGAACTGACTTTACCTCAAAGTGAGAAAAATAGCACCAGAGAACGGTAAGATTTTTGACAACGTGGAAGCACCTGGGTCCAGCCATGCTTAAAGCAATTTTTTGCTGGTTTTCTTTTTTGGAGTTAGAGTGTCACTCTGTCACCCAGGTGGAGTGCAATGGTATGACCGCAGTCTTGACCTCCTAGGCTCAGGCCATTCTTCCACCTCAGCCTCCTGAGTAGGTGAGATTACAACCTGAGCCGCCATGCCTGGTTTATTTATCTACTTATTTATTTATTTTATAGAGACAAGGTCTCACTAGCCCAGGCTAGTCTCAAACTCCTGGGCTCAAGCAATCTTCCCGCCTCGGCCTCCCAAAGTGCTGGGATTACAGAAGTGAGCCACCACGCCCTCCTGGCCAAAGCTGGATTTTTGTTACAGATTTGAATTGGGTTCCTGGCTGCTTGTAAACAAAAGGTGGTGACAAATGGTTCAAGTGGCTGGAGAGGAGAGGTCACTAGGGGCCAGGAGCCGGGGGAAGGGCCCAGTCCGAGCAGGAGACTTACAGCGCTCGCTCTGCATGTATCGGCCCACACCCTCCAAGGTCAGCTCGTCCAGCAGACGCTCCTTCTGGGCGCCCAATCCAAGGGTCTGGGAGAAGAAATTCCGCAGGAAGTCCACTGGCCAAAAAAGAGAGAGACGGCGGCGGCAGGGAGGGCATTCAGCCAGGGGCATGGCTGTCTCCAGTGCCCCAGCTCTGGGGTACCCCGGTCTCCCCACAACGAAAGGCATGGCCAAGGGCCCCCAGGAGCCTGCTCTGGCACTGGCACTGAGCCCATGGCTACATACTCTGAACGTCACTCCTGGTGGAGCTGAGGGGAATCACCCAGACCCCTGCCCTAAAAGACCCCTCCAGACTCCGGTTACTGTCCCCTGAAGGACATACTCACTCTCTGCTTCTCCACCAGCTGCTCCTTCCTCAGTGTCTGAATCGGAGTCCTGGAAGGGGTGGGGTGGGGTGGCCAGGCCCCAGAAGTGGGGTTAGAGAGGACGGGGAGGGGAAAAGGCTCTGGCCTGGAGGTGGCCTGAGGAAGTGAGGGCAGTGGAGGGCCTGCGTGAGGGCTCTGGGACAGGCCGCCCGGGTGGGGAAGGAAGCCCTGCCAGTCCTGGAGGACACAACCTCATGTGAGTGACTTCGCTTTTCTGGGCCTCAGTGTTCCTCGTCTTGGAAATGGAGCTCAGGGGCTGGGAAAATGCTCAGCACTGGCTGTTGCTACTGTCACCTGCCAGCTGTCCTCCCCTTGCACGCCCTGTCCCCTGGGGCATGGGCCTGCCGCCCCTTGCCTATAGCCCTGTGGCCAGAAGTCTCTGCCATGATAACGCCCATGGAAAGGCCTCGAGGCGGGCCGCATGGGCCTCCTGATTGAAGCGCAGACTCTCTCTGCCCACCTCTCTGACGTCTTCCTTTCTCGACCCTTCCCCTCGGCCCAGCTCCTGAGTCACAGGCCCCCTCTGCCCTCTCTCCTCCTTCCCTGGCTGCTGGTCTCATCCATGCCAACGGCCTCAGCCCAGTCACTGCTGATGTCACCCCACATCCAGGGTTTCCATGACCTCCTGGACCCCTTGCCCTAGGTGGCCCCCAGGCCCTCACACCCACCATGTCCCAAACTGGCCTGAGCATCTCCCAAAACCTGCTTCCCCTCCCAGGCCCCACCTTCATGTGGTCTCACTGTCCCCAGTTTGCCAGATGTCTCCCACCCCTGCCCCCCTCCCTCCTCTCCCGCCGCAGCCCTTCAGCCCACAGCTGTGCACTCGGTCTCCTGAGGGTCCCTCTCCCCACCCTTCACTCCCTCCCAGTGCTCCACCTGGTCTAGCCTGTTCTTCCCCAGGGGTCCTGCCCCAGCCTCCTTCCTAGGCTCCTGGCCTCAGTCTCCACCTCTGGTCCACATTGCTGCCCTGCACATCACGGCCTGCCCAAGTCAGCCCACTCCCGTCTACTGCAAATCCCTTCTCTTTGGCTTCTCCACACTCATCATTTGGCCACAAACATCTAGAGGACACCAGGATGTCTGCTCCATGAGGGCAGGGACTACGTGCTTACCCAGCACTGAGAATAGATAGGGTCTGGCTCCTGGCAGAAGCTCCAATACCCTCCCCCACGGAACACATGCCTGCTGCATGCTGGACCAGGACTGGGCCCTGCAGTGGGTCTCACCAAAATGCAGTTCTTATTTTTATTTTTTTGAGTTGCTGTCTCACTCTGTCACCCAGGCTGGAGTGCAGTGGCATGCTCACGGCTACCCAGCCTTGACCTGCTGGGCTTAGGCAATCCTTCTGCCTCAACCTTCCAAGTAGCTGGAATCACAGGTGTGCGTCACCATGCCCAGCTAATTTTTTGACTTATTGTAGAGATGAGGTCTCGCCAAGTTACCCAGGCTGGTCTCAAGCCCCTGAGCTCAGTCAATCCTCTAGCCTCTGTCACCCAAAGGATTATAGACATGAGCCACCATGCCCGCTCTGCCCAATGCATTCTCCTGCTTAAAACCCAGCAAGCAACCTCTTTTCCCCAACCACTCACTACTCTGCAACGAAGACTTTTTTTATGAGTTGAGGTGTCACTCTGCCACCCAGGCTGGAGTGCAGTGGTACCATCACAGCTCACCTCAGCCTCAACCTCCTGGGCTCAGGCGATCCTTCTGCCTTAGCCTTCCTAGTAGCTGGAACCACAGGCATGCGCCACCATGCCTGGCTAATTTCTTGATTTATTGCATAGAGGAGGTCTCACTGTGTTGCCCAGGCTGATCTTGAACTCCTGGGTTCAGGCATTCCTCTTGCCTTGACCTCCCACATTGCTGGGATTATAGGCATGAGCCAATGTGCCCAGCTTGCATCCAAGACTTTTTGAATAAGTCCCTCCCTTCCCCAGATATTACATTTTTAAATTGCTTTTTAAGATTCCACAAGCTTTGCAAAAACCTTGGCCGTTAGACAATGTTTCACTTGGGGCACTTGCCTTGAATTACCCCGTCCCACCTAGATCGAGATAACCACTATGAATGGCTCAATGGTAATTACTCCAGCTTTTTTTTCTGCATCTAAAAACTCATTATTGTTACAGAAATCGGTCATTCCATATAGTATGATGCTGCCCCTTGCGTTTTCTACAGAACAATCTACCATAGACCCACCTCATTTTTTAAAGCAGCTACATAGTATCGCATTGTACAGATGAACCATGGTTCATTTAACCCATCCACTGACAGCCGTTTGGACGATTTCCAGTTTTGCCCATCATGGACAATGCTGCAATTTACACCCTCGCAAGCCTCTCCTGGGGACTGAGGATCCCTGTTTAGGGCAACCTTTTTCTGACAGTGGCCGGGCTTTGGGAGCCAGGCGTGTGAAGCATCACGGCCTAACAGGAGGCCCTTATGCCCTTGGCATCATCCCGCTGTACATTTGTGAGGCATTTTCATTCCAGTTTTGCACCACCCCACGTCTGAGGCGTGATCTTGAGGGTGTGGGTGGCTGGCGTTCCTTCACGCTGCACACAGTGAAGCTCTGTGGAAGGGCTCGAGGGACCTGCTCAGCCTGTGCCAGCACGTCTGCCTGAGGGAGGGGCTGGAGGTATTGGTGTCTACCTCTCCCTGCTTGTCTAGAAGGCAGTGTGCCCAGTGCTGTGGGTCTCAAACCCTTTCTTCCTCCTCTAGCTGAAGGTCAAGGGCAACTTACTTAACAACTCTGCCTTGCCCAGCGCGGTGGCTCTCGCCTCTAAGCCCAGCACTTTGGGAAGCTGAGGAAGGCAGATTGCTTGAGCTTAGGAGTTCGAGACCAGCTTGGGTAACACAGTGAAACCTTGTCTCTAAAAAATATAAATATCAAATAAAAAAGTAAAAACAATTAGCTGAACACGGTGGTGCACACCTGTTGTCCCAGCTACACGGGATGCTGAGGCAGAAGGATCACCTGAGCCCAAGTCACTCTGTCATCAGGATCATGCCACTGCACTCCAGTCTGGATGACAGAGTGAGACCCTGACTCAACAACAACAACTCTGCCTCAAACTCTTCATCTGTAAAATGGCCATGACAGGCCTTCCCCTCCCAAGAATATTAGGAAGATTAAATGAGATGGCACACATACAGCATGAAGCAGAGTGCCCGGCCGGAGCAGTCAATAAATGCTAACCACGACTATAACTAGCTGACACCCCCAGTCGTCCAACTACTGAACACATCACACTCTTTCATGCCCACAGGTCTTGGTACCAGCTGTACCCACTGTGTAGAACGAAATTTCTCACCTTGTCCAAGAAAATTCTAAGTCACTCTTCACTTATTACGCTCTGTCTGTATCTCAGTCTGACTGCTAGCCCAACCTGTGGATTCCTCCAGGGAAGGGCCAGATGGAATATTCTATCACCCACAAAGTTAACTCTGGGTTCCCGCAGGACCTTGAGTTACTTCTCATGGACAAGTGATGGGAGAATGTCCATGAGATCTGTGAGTTCAGAGACCAAATGGGATACCTGTCTCTTCCAGGTCAAGCACAAATGTGGTT
This sequence comes from Tarsius wallacei, assembly GCA_963574415.1. Classification (NCBI taxonomy): domain Eukaryota; kingdom Metazoa; phylum Chordata; class Mammalia; order Primates; family Tarsiidae; genus Tarsius; species Tarsius wallacei. Next base: position 8,791 of record CAUYQG010278371.1, read on the forward strand.
CCAGAAGGATGAGGTGGGGGCAGGCAGCGGCGAGGAAAAAGGAAGTTTGGGAGGGCAGGCCTGGGCTTGAGGCTGCAGGCTGTTCTCTGACAGTCCCCAGAATCCACCTTTCCCAGGAGGCTGCACCAGGTGGGGCAAGAGACTGGGGCAATGAGCCAAGGACCCCTCTGCCACCTCCCCCAAGTGTCGGAGGTGGAAACAAGTCCATCTCTCTCCTTCCCTCCACCCTTCCCCCCATCTCACCTGAGCCTCCTGCACCTTCCCTGCCTGGGTCTCCAGAGGGTCAGAGGCTGGGGGAGCAGACGTGGTTACAGTGGGGAGAATGGTTAAGGGGGGATGAAGGGGTTCAGAATGGTAGCGGGAGGGGCCAAGAAGCCCCACCAACCTAGTTATACAGGGGCCGGGGTGGTAGTAAAAATAAGTAGTGGGGGGATGGGAAAGGCAGATCGGATTAGAGTGGAAAGTGCTGCCGGGAGAGGCGGTTATCAGGGGCAGAGAGGCTGGGGAGGGGAAGGCACAGGAGGAGTGGGAGAAAGTTAGAGACACAGGGCGTGGAGGAAGATTTAGGAGGAGATAGGAAGGACATAGTGAGCGTGTGTGTGGCGGGTTAGGTTTACAAGGCAGGGAGAAGTTTAGAGAGGGAGAGAAGGCAAGGAGAGATACCTCGGTTGGGAGGCAGGTTTCGGGGAGGAGTGGAGGCGGTAGGTTTTGGAGGGGCACGGGGAAGAAATAGGAGGGGACACCTAGGTTCCCCTAGCATCCTACAGTTGCCCCTAACAACCAGGTACCCTTAGCAATCGGGACCGCGACAACTTATGCTCTTAGCTACGAGGGGCCTTAGCGATCATCGGTAACTTGGGGAGCGGACGTGGTAAACGGACCCTCAACACTTGCAACCCAGAAACCCACCAACCTAGCGGTGTGGATCACTTAGCAACGACCCTCCGCATCCCACTCCCCCAGGCAGTCCCTATTTCCCGCCCCACCGCGCCCGCCCTCGGGCCCCGGGGCCTGCAGCCCTCAGCCAGGCCCCGGCGCGGCCCGACCCTCCCATCGGGGTCCCCGACTCACGGTCCGGCTCGGCCATGGGCGCGGGGCGGGGGCCCTCGGGGCTGTCACCGACTGCTCTGTCCCGTGACGGCACCGGAAACAGGAGGGGCAGGGAGAGGGCAGAGAACTACAACTCCCAGGAGCCATCGCGGCCGTACTCACACGCTTTTGCGCAAAGCCCGGGGCTCGCCTCTCTTAGGTAAGACACGCGAGGGCCGGACTACGAATCCCAGAGGGCCTGGCGTCGGCCGCCATGTTGGTAAAGGGCGCCAGGAAAATGTGGGCAGGGCTAGAGACTGGTAGTACACGCAAATACTCTGATTGGCTAGAGTGCGGCACGGGGGCGGGCGTGATCGATTCAGCCCGCTCTGATTGGATGAATCGGGGGGCGTGGTGGGGAATTCCCAGCAGGGCGGAAGCAGCGGAGCTCGCGGCAGAGCCCAGCTACGGGCGGGCGGCCTCGGGGGCCCCTGTAGTGGCGGGGGCCATGGCTGTGGTCGCGTGCTTGGGGAAAGCTGCCGACGCAGATGAGTGGTGCGACAGCGGCCTGGGCTCTCTGGGTCCGGACGCAGCGGCCCCCGGAGGAGCGGGGCTGGGCGCGGAGCTGGGCCCGGGGCTGTCGTGGGCACCCCTCGTCTTCGGCTACGTCACTGAGGATGGGGACACGTGAGTGAACCTTAGGCTGCCAAGCCGAACCCTGGGGTCCGCCGTTGGATTCCCGATTAGACTCTGATCCCTGAGGTTTCTAACCTCCTACCCCTGAATCTGACTTCCGATGCTGGACCTCCTGACCTCTAACCCCCAAGTCCTAACTTTTAACAAAGCCAACCTCCTATCCAGCTTTGTTCCTAACCCAATAATTTCTGACCTTCCTTTCTTGAACTGTGATTCTCAGTTCTTGGAATCCCCGTTCTATCCACTCATCTCAAAACCCGACTTGACCTTCCTGACTCCGATGCTGAGGCTTTCATGAGAACTCTGGTTCTGGCTCCTCCTGACCCCTAACCTCCTAATAAGATCTTTGGTCCTTAGTTCCTGATTTATGAGCCTAGACCTTGATATCCGAAATTAACATTTGCCCCTGATTCTAAGATTCTGACTTCTGACCAATCATCTTCAAATCTTAAATTTAAAGAGAGGATGTAAGCTTCGTGAAAGTAGGGATTCATCTGTTAAATATTTCTTACCGCATTCCAGGCCCTGTTTTAAGCACTAGTGATAAGGCAGTGAAGAAAACAGACAATAGCTTATGCCCCCATTTTAGTGGGGCTGTATAGAAAGGCAGATTGACAGAAGAGAGGAAGGAAGAAAGGACAAAGAAAAGACAGGAAGAAATGACATACAGAAAGATAGAAAGAAAGTAAAAGAAAGAGAAGGAAAGAAAGTCAGAGGTAGTAAGTGCTTTGGAGAAAAATAGCAGGAAGATAAGGCAGCAGATAAACTGAGGATAAGAGCATTCCCGGCAGAAGGAACCGCAGCTGTAAAGGCCCTGATGAGGGACTGTACCGGGGTTTTTGTCTATTGTGTTTACTGCTGTATCCCCAATGACTCAAACAGTCAGTGCCTGACCCATAGGAGGCACTTGGTAAACAGTGAACTGAAAGAACCAGATTTAGGTTCTTTAATTTTCATTACATTTCATTAATTACATTACTGTCTTTTTTTTTTTTTTTTTGAGTTGGAGTCTCACTCTGTCACCCAGGCTAGAGTACAGTGGCACGCTCACAGCCACCATAGCCTTGACCTGCTGGGCTCAGGTGATCCTTCTGCCTCAGCCTTCCAAGTAGCTGGAACTACAGGCGCGTGCCACCATGCCCAGCTAATTTTTTTTTTTAATTGTAGAGATGAGGTCTCACCAAGTTGCCCAGGCTGGTCTCGAATTCCTGGACTCAGGCAATCTTCTCGCTTCCACCTCCCAAAGTGCTGGGATTACAGGAGTGAGCCACTATGCTTGGTTTCTTCTTTTCTAATATTGGTATTGAGTGCTGTAAATTCCCTCCTAAGTAACGCTTTAACAGTATCTCACAAATTCAGATATGCTGTGTTTCTGTTTTAATTTCTCTTTTGAATTCTTCTTGAAATGCACATTGCTTAGAAGTATATAGTTTCTGAATGTGTGGAAGAATTTCCAGATGTCTTTCTGTTTTGATTTCTAGCTTAACTACATTGTGAACAGAAAGCATACTTTGTATGACGTGAATTTTAAATTTACTGAGACCTGTTTTATGGCCCAGAATGTGGCCCAGAATATTGTGTGTGCACTTAAAAATAATATATTTTCTGCTATTGGTGAATGTAGTGTTTTCTAAATGTCATTTAGAGATTGCAGTGGTTTATAGTGTTTCAGATCTACTATGTCTTTGCTAATGATTGTCTACTTGTTCTGTTAATTTATTTTTATTTTTTAGTTAGAGTCTGTTGCCCAGGCTGGAGTGCAGTGGCACGATCATAGCCATCGCAGCCTTGACCTCCTGGGCTCAGGTGATCCTTTCATCTCAGCCTTCCAAGTAGCTGGAACTATAGGTGCACGCCACAATGCCCAGCTACGTTTTTTATTTATTGTAGAGCCGAGGTCTTACCAGGTTGCCCAGGCTGGTCTTGGCCTCCTGAGCTCAGGCAATCCTCTTGCCTCAGCCTCCCAAAGTGCTGGGATTACAGACATGAACTTGTTCTATTAATTAGTGAGAAAGGGGTATTGAAATCTCCAACTGCTGGGCTCGGTGGCTCAGCCTGTAATCCCGCGCCTTGGGAGGCTGAGGTGAGTGGATTGCCTGAACCCGCAGGTTCGAGATCCGCCTGGGCAACTTGGTGAGACCTCATCTCTACAATAAATAAATAAAAAAATTAGCCAATAGTGTGGTAGCGCATGCCTGTAGTTCCAGCTACTTGGAAGGCTGAGGCAGAAGGATCGCCGGAGCCCAGCAGGTCGAGGCTGCGGTGGCCGGAAACAGCCACTGCACTCCAGTCTGGGCAACAAT
>CAUYQG010278373.1:0-29799 GCA_963574415.1 Tarsius wallacei
TCGGTGGCTCAGCCTGTAATCCCGCGCCTTGGGAGGCTGAGGTGAGTGGATTGCCTGAGCCGGCGGGTTCGAGACGCGCCTGGGCAGGCGAGACCTCATCTCCACAACAAATCAAAAAAATTAGCCGGGTGTGGTAGCGCGCGCCTGTAGTTCCGGCTACTCGGAAGGCTGAAGTGGAAGGATCACCGGAGCCCAGCGGGTCGAGGCTGCGGTGGCCGGGAGCGGCCACTGCACTCCAGTCTGGGTGACAGAGTGAGACTCCAACTCAAAAATAAATAAATAAATAAAATAAAATAGGCAAGGGAAGAAAGAGTATAGAAGGTGAGTAGTATTTTAAATGGCATTGTTAGGGAGGTCTTTGCTTAGATGGTGCTATTGGAGCAGAGATTTGAAGACAGAGAAAAGAGTTAACTACACGGACTCCGGGGAAGAGGATAACAAAGCAAGTACAGTGCCCCTCAGTGGAGCACACTGGATTTGTCTGAGGAAGTCTAAGGGAAGTGGACGCTAGAGTCCAAGAGATGAGTGATAATAGGAGAGTGTGGGTTGAGGGCTAGTTTTTTTAAGGCCCTTGTGAAACCTGCTAAAGATTTTACCTTTTACCTTATGGAGAGGAGAAGCTGCTAGAGAGTTTTGAGTAGAGGAATGACACAATCTGAGTAGGTATTAAAAGGTTCATCCTGACTGTCATACCGTTATGGGAGGAGGGGACAAGAGTATGACAAGGATGAAGCAGAGAGACCATTCAGGAGGCTGCTGCAATCCAGATAAGAATTGCTGCTGGTGTGCTGGTGAGCACAAGAAGGCAGCCACAGAAGACTACATTTTGTTTGTTTGTTTTAAATTTTATGTATAAATGTGTACACACAAGACAGCATTTTGTTTGTTTTAAATTTTACGTATAAATTTATACACACACACACACATACACACACCCCACACACACACATACTTTTAAAGATGTGGTATACAATTTGGGATTAGGTATACAAGTGGACATTGTACAGGTAAAGTTTGGGCCCCCCTTTGGTCCCCACTTTGCCTGGTTTGAGATCAGGTACCCTTATTGAGGTTATATGCCCCCCACCCCCACCCAATCAGTATCCTGCTACTGCCAATCCCTTTCTTATGGTAAATGTTCAGAGTCTGATTATGAGTGAGAATATGTGGTACTCAGTTCTTTGTTTCTGTGCTAGATCACTGAGTATTACAGACTCTGAATCCATCCAAGTTGCTGTGAAGTTCATATGTTTGTCCTTCTTTATGGCTGCATAATATTCCATTGTGTATATGTACCACATTTTTTTTATCCAGTCCAGTTTCAATGGGCAGCAAGTTGGTTCCATGTTTTTGCTATTGTGAATAATGCTGCAATAAGCATGCATGTACAGGTATTATTTTTGTAGAATGATTTGAGTTTCTCTGGATATGTTCCCAGCAGGAGGATTGCTGGGTCCTATGGAAGGTCAAGGGGTTAGGTGGTATCTCAAGTGACTGTATAATGTATATGAAGTTTCTTTTGGAAGTGAGGAGAATGTTCTAAAATTGATTGTGGTGATGGTTGTACAACTGTGGATATACTAAAAATCATTAATCAAATCATACACTTTATCGGCAAATTACATGCTATGTTTGTTATATCTCAACAAAGCTGTTTTCAAAAGAGATGAGGTAGTAGATTTGTGAGAAGTGGTAAAATAGTAGAACTATTTTGAGAGTAGCGTCTTCAAGATTTTCTAGCAGATGTGGAGTAAGAGAGGATAAAAGGAGTTTAAGAGTGATCCTTAGCCGGGCTCAGTGGCTCAGCCTGTAATCCCATGCCTTGGGAGGCTGAGGTGAGTGGATTACCTGAGCCTGCGGGTTCGAGACCCGCCTGGGCAACTTGGTGAGACCTCATCTCTACAATAAATCAAAAAATTAGCCGGACGTGGTAGCGCACACCCGTAGTTCCGGCTACTCGGAAGGCTGAGGCGGAAGGATCGCCGGAGCCCAGCAGGTTGAGGCTGCGGTGGCCAGGAGCGGCCACTGCACTCCAGTCTGTCTGGGCAACGGAGTGAGACTCCAACTCAAAAAAACAAAAACAAAAAAGTGATCCTTTACTCTCAAGCAAGTAAAAGATGGAATTGCCCGTTTCTGAGTTGAAGACAGATTGTAGAAGCAGCAGATTTGGGAAGGAGTTCAGGAATTCTGTTTAAGTTATGTTAAATACCTTCATAAAAATGGAGTGGATCTACATACTGAAGTTATATATAGCTTTATACACACACACACACACACACACAGATATATAGTTATTTTAACTTTTTTTCTGGTTATATAGGATTGCAGTGGCTGCAGTGTAGGAAGATATGAGGTTATTATTTCATGGTTATTTGCTTATTAGGATTTAATCAAAATGATTAATAGTGTCAAGTATAATTGAAATAATGATATATTTAAAACTGATGGTAAAACAGTTGTCATACTGAGTAAGAGAATATATGTATATTAGTACATCAATGGGGAAAGTGACTGAAAAAGAAAAGCTGAGGAATTTACCTGTGGCTTTGCCATTATTTTAATTTCTAAAGTTCCCTAAATGTAATTCCTGGTTCCCTAATCCATAGGTCAGATTTTTTAAAATCTCCCATATACTTTCTGGGTTTTTTTCCTCCCATATCAAAATATACACTCTCCATGGCTCACTTACAACATGTTTATTGGTATCATATAGGATGTACAACAGACAGTATTGTGATGCTTGATTACAAAATCAGAATTGCTTTCTGTATCTTCTGTACTTAGAGGAGGATGAACCTCCCCAGCTGGTAATGTAAATCTTCTTGTAGCAGTCATTTATGTAACATTACTTATTTATACATAAGTAATGTATAAATGTATATATTACTTATATATACTTATATATAAGTAATGGTGCGTAAATATTATATTTTTAAAAGATCCAGAGAGCCAAGACAGAGGTAAATGTGCATTCTTATATGAATTTCCTTTGAGTCATTTTTTTTTTCATTAAAGAAAATAAGAGTTAATGCCTCCCCTCTTTGCCTTCCAGAGAAGAGAGTGAAAGTGTACTGACGCTGAAAGGCTTGACCCCAACTGGCATGCTCCCCAGCGGGGTACTTTCTGGAGGGAAGCAAACTCTGCAAAGTGGTAAGCAGACCTATTGATGTGGCTGTGTGCCTGGGGCCTGGGGCATCGCAGTCAGCTGTGTCTTTAGAGCCCTGATTTTTTTCACTCATTTAAGTTCTGTCTTGGTCTTCAGTTCTTCTCAGCTGGAAGAAGTGCTGAAACCCCAATCAATTTGACCAGTCATGTCCTACATAGTAGCTACCTCATTCTCTAGAAGGTGGTCTTTATCCCACCCATCTTCCATTCCCTCATTTACACATTAATCCACATATTCAGGCCTAGCTATAAGACAACTCATGTAGGCCGCCTACATGCACAATAGGTTTGACTACTTTGAGCCAATCAGTTGCTAAAAACAACTTTTCAGTTACATTTTTAATACTCTTCTGGTTATCTTTTATTAGTGACATAAACACACATATACACACACAAATTGATATATACCTGTAAGTCTAGATTTTCATGGATGATGGAAGAAGAGTGTAAAAAGGATGATTTTATTATCCACTTGAATAGAAATTGGGAGCCATATGTCTTTTCTCTGATTTGTCAATCCAAAACATAAAAAACTGAATAGAACCCATTTCATTTTTGAAAAAAGAGAATGGTAATGTTTTCTTGAAAACAGAGATTTTGTGCTAAAATGTGTAGCTTTCTAGACCCGTGCTGTTCAACAGAACATTTTGCTATGGTAGAAGTTTCTATGTCTGTACAGACGCCACATGACTTTTGAGTGTTTGAAACATAGATCTTACAAGTGAGAAACTAAATTTGTTATTTTATCTGATTTGTGTTAAATTTAATTTAAATAGCCACTTGTGACTAGTGGCTACCATGTTAGACAGCACAGTTCTATACACGCTTTTACTTTTGTTATTGTTGTTTTGTTATCAAATTTAACTAATATCATTAATTAGTACACAATTTAAGCAATATATTATGGAAATTTTGCTATTAGATTAGACTTTAACAGAAAAAAATTAGAATAAAAATATACTATAACATTTTCAAAACATTCTTAGCCTCTTGCTTTCTTATATCTTTCCGTGAATCTTTTTTGTATTTTCTTTCCTATCCTTTTTATTCAACCTGAAAGATTCAGGTATTTTTATTTATCTGTTATTCAGGTAACACCTCTTCTATATTAAGAGTAATGATCGCCTTCATGAATATGGTATTGCTAAATGATCACGTCCTAGCAGCATCGCATAATTTTTATTTTTTATTTTTAGTTGTATATTTTCCAAATCAATATCTTTGAGTTTCTATGGAAAAATAAAAATTTTTAAATGAAGGTAGGAAAATACATAGTATTGAAAGAAATTCCCCCTTTAAATCTGTAGCTCGGAATTAGTAACTTTTAAAAAACTCAAAAGTTTTCCTACCAAAGTAAACATACTCACTAAACCATTAGCATAAATGCATTACTTATGTGCACAAAATCTACTCTGCCTGACTGAAATCTAGTTCTGATAAGCACATTTTAAGGAAAAGCAAGTGTATTATCAGAAATTGTGGGCCACATTTGCTTTAGAAAGTTACATTTATTAGTGGGCAGTACATATTTCTAATACGTCAGTGCTGGTGTGGTTTCAGATTGTTTGCTTTACTTTTATACTTAAGTTCTTCCAAATATTTGTTTCATTTCCAAATTTTCACCCATGTTTTTACTTTAGGTTATTCAGTTTTTTTCTCTTTTACTTTATTTTGATTCCATTGGTTTGTGCTATTCTGTGTTGAACTCTCACACACACACACACACACACAAACATACATACACACAAAAGACATATGGGTTGGAGCCTCATGTGTCCTTGAAATTCTAAAACTTAGCATATATTTTAAGCTACATAAATTAATACAACTTTAAAATTCACTGCCTGACATCCTTCAATTTACCTAAAAGGGAAAACTACTTAAAACTTTGCTATTTGACTCTTCTCCATGACAGTAACCATTCTCCATTTTTATCATACGGAATCTAGAATGCACTGTAAGTAAATTATAGTGCACATTTGGCAGCTGCTCTAGTTTTCAAACCTTGAATTACAAGAAAAATGCAAATTAAAGTTAAAGGGTAGAATTTTAATATTGAACATTTTGGAGTTACAGAGTTTTGCATTTTAAGATTTAATTAGGAAAATAGCAACTAGCTGTAATAACATAGGAAAACTCATACATCTGTACTGTGGAAATATAGACCCTAACCTCATTTTTAAACTGCTGATAAGCAACACCTTAAAAGTTCTGCCCCTGATATACACTGTTTCAGTATATTTAGATGAAACCATGTTTTAGTATTTAGGCTGCCTATTCTTTAAAATTCTGATAGAATTATTGCTGCTACTGGCGTATTACCACTTGATTTGTAATGTTTCAAGAATTTCATTTCCAAAAATTATATTCCACTAGGGAAAAGAAAGTATATTTTAAATTGGGCTGCCTGGCAAAAGAAGTCCGAGCTATATGATTCCCTTCTTTTTTTTTTTTTTTTTTCCTCTTTTACCCTTTTTCCAACCTCCACCAAATCCAAACATGCTCAATATTTTTCTTTTGAGGGTAACATGCACTATCAACTTAGACATGCCAATTTTGTTTTTCTTTTATAATTGAACCCCCTGCTTTGTCATCGCTTTTGGAAATAGTGCTATTTAATATTAAACAGTGTGAATTATTCCACCAACATTACGGCACAGCTTCAAGTTCTACCATTTCATCTGGCATTTTTAAACTGTAAATCGCCAAGCATAGCAAAGGTTTTATAGTACTCTGTGTGAGTCAAAAGAGCATTTTAGATTTATACAATCTCTTATAATTCAGTCCAAGTAAAAGCAATTTTCCTGAGCATTTTCCTAAAGGGTTAAACATGTGTCATTTATTTATTGGACAAAAATCAAAGCAATTTATTCAGATAAATGTATCCAGCTTATAAATTAAACTTATTATTTTTTGTGGTGTGTTTTTTTTTTTCTTTTTAACATTTCTGTTGTGTTGTCTGTGCCAGAATCCAGCACTTACAGGAACATTAGTTCTCTTAGCTCCTTTGATCGTCACTGATTTGTTCTTAGAGTTAAAAAAATCCTCTACTCATTTTTCTCATTCATTTTGCACCCCCTTTCTTCTCTTCAGCTACTGTTGAGGCTATTGAGGCTGATGAAGGTAAATTGGCCAGTCCCCTTTCTGTTGTACCTGCAACAGATAAGGGCTCTGCTGGGTGTATTCATTTTTTTTTTTTTTTTTTTTTCGCTGTAGCTTGTACAGAGTGTGTGGGTGTTGAGCTAACAGTTGTGGCTCAGTATTAACCAAAATGTTCTTGCTTTAAAGGGGAAAATGTCCTTCTATGGTTTGTTTGTTTGTTTTTTTCCTTAAAGCTATGTTTGATTTTGTATACAATGAACCTAGTACAATCACAGAAAACAAAAGGATTATATATCTTGAATGATGTGGGGTGGGGGTTATGGCAGCTATTTTGACAAATAGCATATAAAAATATATTCTTTGAGCTGAACCATGTCCCTCCCTCAAATCACTTTCAGGCAGCACTGAAAAGGAGAGAATAAAAATAACTTTATTAATTCTAGTCTTCAGAAGTTTGTAGCTGAAGGAAAAACAAAGTTCATTTAAATAGTGCTGTGTTGTAGTTCAGCATTAATTTATGTCTCAAAAACGTATTTCAACATGAGACAGCTGTGCATGAGATAAACAGTTTTGGAAGTCTTATCAAATTTTAACCTAGTATTTGCAGGACAGTTTACACCAGCAAAATATTAAGTGTTCAAAGGTATCTAATGGCTGTGGAAGTGGCCCATAACAAGAATAGTGAATATCAAATAGTCACTCAATTGATGAATGTTTACTGAGTGTCTGCTTTGTGCCAGGCACCATACTAGGACCTGCCGGGGAAATGAAGAAGTACCTGTCTCCAACTGTGTCCTAGCACTGCTCAAGGACAGGAGAGTTAACCCCTTAGTAATTACTCTTTACTTGAGTGCTTTATAAATATATGATTATGAGAGAACTGCATATCAAAATAGTTTTTAATATTACACATACCCTATCCCCTGGAAATTTCAAAAAGAATAATTTGAAGTTCCCCTTTAAAACAAAATTCTTCAGTTGTATTTTGTTCTTGCAAGATAACTTTTTTGTTTTTCCCAAAATTGTGTGCATATGGTCCTTTGGTATGATGTAAAAAGTGCTACTTCAGACTCTTCCAATTTGTACATGATTTGGATATTGTAGGGGAAATGATAGCACTGTAAGAGAAAATACAACTGCTTCCTAAATAGCAGTGAATAAACTGCTATTTATGTGGGAATTCTCTATTCCTCTTGGCAAATTCTAATCTGCAGTGTGCATTCTTGTTGATAGTTTGGCTGTTTTCTGTGGTTTCTGTGACTCTGTGTTGTGTTAAGTATACTACCAATGTAAATTGCTAATACCCATTGTCTGACCAGCAACTACAGCAGAGCACATTCTTCCATACCAGGATGGACAAAAATGATTAGAAACTGAGCCCCATTCCAGAAATATCTGTTGTTCTAGCTAGATTTTTAATTTCTATGCTCCCACCCTATTGGCTTGTAAAACATTAGAGATTCCACTTTTACCATGTCAATTGATAGAATCACTTAATAAAATATGATGATTTTATACTTATTATGATGAAATTATGTTCATAGTAGTCTAGAAAAAGAGTAGAGTGCCACCTCATGTCATTATTTTGTCCTACAAAATAATTGAATTGTTTTCAGGGTGGGTGCTTGGTAGACAGCTTCATTATTTTGCAAATTATTGCTAAATTAGAGAAGAATTAAGAAGCTTTGCTTTGGGCCTTGGTCTTTCCCTATTTTCCCATCTTTTTCTTCTCACAGTTGACTAATCACCATTATGCTAACCTTTAAAATGCAGAGAGGGAAAAACTGTTTCTCATTGGTTAATGAGTTTTGAAACAACTGTATCTTTTAAGAATCTCATCCATACCAATGAAAGGTACTGTACATTTGTGTAGGAGTGGATGTCAGAGTTTCAACTTTAAACTGCTTTTTTTTTCCCCTTTCCCAAATAAGGTGGGGAAGAATAAAGGAACCATGAAATTTTCCTTAATCAGCCATGGTAATACAGCCCAATTCAGCATTGGTGATTGGCCCTTCAAAATCTGGCTGGCACTTCACAGGGAGTAAAGCAAACTGATGTCATTGGTTCCCCATTTGTGTATTTTATTTGCAGCTTACCGGTTGGTACACCCACCGAAAAAACCATTTGGTTTCTTGTGCAAATGCCTTATCTATCTCTAAAGCACACTAAGTATTACTAAAACAAAAGAAGAAAAAAAATCAAATATCACTGCCCACTTTGAGAATTTAATATTTTAATTGAATGGAACCAAAACCAGACCAATTCAGTTTTGTTTAAAATGGTGAAAGGCATATTTCCTTTGTCATTATTTAGCCACCACATCTGAATTGATCTACTAAGAATGAATTTTTCTTTTATTTAGGCAATAATGGATACCAAATGAACATCAGTTTGACCTGTTCGCTGCTGAAGGGCAGGCAGTGCTTTTCTACTTGGCGATCTGATCTTAATTTTTCTGAGTTTCTCCTACCTTCTTCCTCAATCCACGTGCTTCTAAAGTTGAGTGGAGAAACAGAAGTTTATAACTTCCTGTTTTTCCTGCCATCGAGTTGTTTGCTCAGGAGGTTTTTCTGGGATTCTGTGATGACATGATAATGCCCCAGTTAATTTCTTTTAGCTTCTGCATTAAGCCCGTTACTAGATTTTTAGCAGACACAGTGGTTCCAGTGAATCTGCCATTACTAGCACAGTGAAACAGTAAAAACAGGGATGTGCTACAGCCTATCTAGGTTAGGGTGTTTGATGCAGTATAATCATGCTAATGATGTGGCCAGTTGATACTGATTCTAGAGGCCTGACCCTGGAAGAAACTTTCCTCTTTACATGTCTACTTTGGATTTCTTTGATCTAAACTTTCATCAAGACAAGAGAAATGGTTACATCTTAATAACTTCAAGAGGACATTTTGGTTGGCAAGAGACATTGGCTGTTTTCAAACCTTTTGGTTATCTCCGAGTATGGTAAGGAGTCTGTTGTGTGGTGTTCAGGTCCCGTCACTTTGTTCTCTACTAAAGGATTCTCTCTCACTGGGAAATCTCTAACATCGCCTGCTGCAACAGCTGTGCCTTTTGTTTTCCTTTGGTTAATGCTATCTTCCCTTTTTTAATGATTTTCTGTTTAGCTATCAAAGGATTTTCACCACAACATAAGATCACTAGCTTCGAGGAAGCCAAGGGCTTAGACCGCATTAACGAGAGGATGCCGCCTCGCAGAGATGCGATGCCCTCTGATGCCAACCTTAACTCCATCAACAAGGCTCTCGCCTCAGAGACTAACGGCACGGACAGCAATGGCAGTAATAGCAGCAATATCCAGTGACCACTTCCTGTTCTCTCTCTTTTTTTTTTTTTTTTTTTTTTGAGCTGCAGGGGATGATGGGGAGAGCTGCATATCAGCAGTTGGATGTTCTTGCCTCTGAAGGTAGCTTATTTGCTCTGGGGGCCAGGAATTGGATTCAGTTTACACTATCATTAAAAAGAGGGGGAGCGATAACAAAGTATATTTTGTTTGGGGTGGTGATGAAATACCTCTTTGGGGTATGCCTTTTAAAAATGCTTATAGGGAAAAAAAATTTTAAAAAGAAAGCCAATGCTAGTATATACTGCAATGTTAGGGGAATGAACATGTTTTCCTACTGCTTTGGGGACTTCTAGGTAGGTTAATGAAAGGCCTTTTATTCTGTTACTGGACATTGAAACTTTGTCTAATTTCTTACTCTATTGTACGTTTACAGTCGCAGCACTAAAAATGGATGACATCAAACATTTTTAACAAAATGATGTACAAACTAAATAAGGACTATTTATTGATAATGTTTTGCTACTCTTGTCAGACAATGGCTCTAAACTGAATTAGGCAGTCTTAAAAAAAAATAAAAAGCAGAAAAAGAAAAAAAAAAGAATGTTGCAAATTTGTTAAAATGCCAAAAAGGACAGTTTAATTTTGTACAGATTATGCTTACCTCAGGTTTCTTTAGTGTGCTTGAATGCCCTTCTTTCCATTTAACACTTATTAATTTGGCAATGAATATCTTTTCTTTAAGTTTAAACAAAACTGGAATAATTACATCTATCTTTTTTTTTTTGCTGTTTATATTTAGGGGTTTTTGTTGATAAATCAAGTCTTGGTTGTGGCTTGCTGAATTAAATATTTATGAGTGGTGCATTTTTAAGTATAGTGAACAAGACACCATATTAAGTACAGTGATAAAGCATCTATATTCTGTAAAAAAAAAAATCTGCCTATGCATGTTTTTTAAGAAAACAAAAATGGCTGTGTCGGCCTGTATGGGACTGTAATGCGCTTAGTGGTCTGACATATACTGGAAATGTATGTATACTGGCGTACTTTATATTCTCGAAAATGCTTAATGCCTTTGAAATTTTGTAATCAAAACAAAGCTTTGAAAACAATCTAAAGGGGAGAGTATTCTTAAAAGTTTTTAACATAAGCTTGTCAGTGCACATATAGATGGTTAGCATGTTTAGCAAACCTTGTGAAATTTAAATAAGTTTATAGTTACATGTGAAACTCTAAATGCATGGTAACTGTTAATGTCATAATAGTTTAGTTATTTTGTTCTGTTCTGTCATGTGCCACAAAAAATGTACTTTTTTCACTTTTTTCCCTTTGTATATCAGTTACGGGTTACAACTGGTTCATTCTGAAAACAACAACAGCAACAAAAGTCCATTCATATTTTTTAACAATTGTATAAGTGCCCAAGTAATTCACTACAGCCTAAAGCCTTGCCTTTGTAATTTGACTTCTGACATGTTGGCAATCAAAGCATGCACTTGTAACAATGAAAAAGAAAAAGCATTTTATATTACTACTCAATAAAATGTGCATGAACTTAAAGAATTCTCATCCTTCCACTGAGTCTGCTGAAGGGATTGATGTGCACAACCACCATGTGTCTTCTAGGTGCTGGCCCACCACCGCACAGCACAGGTTGACTTTGATAGGCTTCTTCTTAAGAGCCTCATGATCCAAGGGGTGGTGCCTACTTCCACTGTAAGAATCTTGGTGGATTTGTGTCTCAAATCAAACAAGAGAAGTCTGTTTAAAGAGCAGATGCGAACTTCTGGCTCACTCCAATGTGGGAGCCAGTTAAGAAACCAGAGCATTCCTTTTTATTGAAAAAAAAAGTTAATTTGTTATCAGGTTGTTTCAGTTGTATTGGATGCCCTATATGCTAAAGCAAAAAGAATTAGGCTACTAAGTGCATTTTCATTAGAGAAGAGAGTTGCATTTGTATTAATATGAAATTTGTATACCTGTGCTTCAGCTACTATCTAATCACCCGAAGATTTAAGATACACCAAATTTCAGTTTGTTTCTAATATTGTTCATTTTTAGTGCACTTTGTTTTATGTAATAAAGTATGCCTGTTATATTAAATAATAAGAATATGACAGTTAGTGATACAGTGTACCAAAACAAAAATGTTCCAGATATATTCTCTGACAAAGACTATCCCAAGTTTATTTTAATGAATCCAAACATATTTTTTTCTGTGGATGCTTTTTCATCCATAAAAAAGATTATATCCAAGGAAAATATTTAATTGCAACTTACTAGAACGATGTCAAAAAATGGTAATTCTGGTACCAAGCTGTTTATTTACTTTCTTATAACTGCAGAGAAAATATCCTGACCCCCCACCCCCAAAAAAAAAAACTTTTTTTTTTTTTGGATTTCTTCCTTTTACAAATTGTGCTGAGGCAACTATGGCATAGAAATAAACATTTGACATTAAAATAAGCAATTGATGTGAGTATTGCTTGGTCTTTCTGATCAGTGGTTAGGAAAGTAATGCCGTATATTTTTTTTCATAATACTTTTGATCTATCAGAAATATTGGTATAGCTCTGAAGTTACTGCTAGAGTAACACTGCCAGATATCAGTTGTTAGATTTATCTCCTTCACTTTGGGAGAAACTGTAGAATTGTTGAGTTGCTCATGCCAGTGAACCTTTAGCTACACACCCACCCATACAGACACACACAGAAACAACTTCTTGTCCCCCCCTCCCCCAACTTCCTCACCTGCCTCCAGGGTGACTACACTCTGGGATTCAAATATAGCCCTGAATTTTCATCTTGCTTTTTAAGGATTAAGAACCAGATTTGCCTGACCCTGTGTCAGCAATTTTTCTTTCTAAAATATCCTCTACTTCTAATCTTCGTAAATGGTATTTGAAGAAAAGAAAGAAAAACCTTCAGAGACTAACCTTGTATTCTAAGAACAAAAACAGAGAGGAAGAAGAATATCTCTGCCCACCCACAATGGCATGACTTAGGGTAAATGTCAAAGCTCAAAGTATCTTGTGGCATCAGCCCTGAACGTGGTGTCATGGTGATTCTGAAGCCCTCAGAATGACCCTGTCCTGAAACATTTCCTTTCCTCTCATCCTTGCCACATCCATGTGAATGGTACACATCAAATTTTCTGCCCCCAACACGAAGTCAACACCACAGGCAGGACAGTGGAAATGGTCTTACTGAAGTGTCTCACACTTTTACTTACTACCTCATGTCTCTCACTCACTGGATCACTCTTGTCACATTTCATTAAGAAGAAGGCATCTTTCAAGTTTGCCTTGCCAGTTTCTTCAAAATTGGAAACCCCTTGAGCTGGACAAATCTGATAAATATTTCAAGGGAAAAGAATTATCTTTATTCATTCCACCAATGTTGAGCTTCTGTAATGTTCCTCTCCCTGTTCTAGGTTCTAATTTTTTCCACACACACAAAATGCTTGACAATCTTAGCAGCATATCAGTTTTTATTATAATGTTAAACGTCAGCATTCCATTAAACAGTGAGTCACTGTCTGGCCTAACACTGCTTTTTACTCTCTGCTTCATGGATATTCCTTTCATATCTATTTGAAGGTAATGTTAGCCAGAAAAGCCCAACTAGGCCTTTTTCATGATAAATTCATTTTTTGAAAGTGCATACATAGTAATAGGAGACAGAACGTAGTGAAAGAAATGTTGTACCTATTTCTGGTAATGAAATTTTCAAGAGGCAACATTAACAAATTAGAATGCATGTGAAAGAATGGAGACCCGCTAGGGGAGAGAGTCTGCTTTAAGGAAAGATCGAAGAAGCTTAAAAGGTGAACAACAGGAGTCATTGTAGCTATAATATTGAGCTGGTTGTTCCAAAAGACCTCCTTTAAACCAGAAAGATGCCTAATTATAATAAAGTAAGTCACCAAGGAATGAGGTGGCTTACGCAAGGAGTGAGCTGCAGGGGAATGCAAGCGCCTCCGTTCACTGGCCGAGGCAGTGCCACGAATACCTCCTGAGCAATGCTGCGTGAAGTTGCTATCCTGACCTAGTAGGACGAACTGAGATCTAAGTTACCCTTCAATAGTAAGGTTCTAAATATCCATTCAATTATTCAGTCTTTTAGAAACACAGAACTTGGATTTGCAAACTGTTACCTAGAATTTTGTATTTATAAGAATCCTGCCATGGGTCTGAGCTTTGGGATCATTTTATGTATTTTTGTACATTGAACTTCAATAGAAGATACCAGCCAGAAAGAGTGACCACTAGATTAACAGAACTTTAAATGGAGGATTCACAGAATATTGACTGAACAAAGTTGACTTAAATCCAGTCCTGAGGCATTCTTGTCAAGTTATATTTTCAATATTTTTATACCAATTGTGGGAGACATTAGGTTTCTTCTCAACAGACTGTCCTGTAGACAGTTTACAAGGTGGCGTGTATGGCTGCTCATAATCTGACTCTTGCCAGGCTACCCTCAGCTTGACCGTGAGCTGCAGCCATGCCAGATGTTTTACAGTGTTCAGAAAACACGAGGTGTCCTCAGTCCTCTAGGTCCACATTCATGCATCTGTTACATGGAGCAGCCTCTCCTTTGCACATGTCAGATTTGCATTAAATACTGGGATGAGTCGTTTCCTCCTCTCTTAGCCCACAGCATCCTCTGCTCCCTCTATTTCGGCACTTACCCACTGCACATAATTGTTGTCTTTTTCTGGCATTGTAGTGAGGATGGTTGCTTATCTTTGTATTCTTAGCGTGAAGCACTGCCTAAGATCATGTTTCTTGGAGGAAAGTAGGAAAGACGAAAGAAAATTTTTCAGTATGGCTTCATGGTATGGAACACTCCTAGATTCCAGGTGGGAAACCCACATTTAGGAACACCTGAAACACTTGCCCATTTCAGTGTCTCCTACTCTTCTTCATAAGAATTTCCTGATGCCTTAGGTCTAGAGTGAAGCCTACATTTTAATAAGCATCTAAAAACTTTACTCTTACACAATGTGTAATACCAAGTGCTTATGAGGATGCAAAGCAACTGGAACTCTCATATGTTCCTAATGGATATCCAAAATGGCACAGCCATTCCAGAAACCAGTTTCCTTTTTTTGTTGTTGTAGTTGAGTTGGAATCTCACTCTGTTGCCCAGGCTGGAGTGCAATGGCATGCTCACAACCACTGCAGCCTGGAGCTTCGGGGCTCAGTTGATCCTTCCACCTCAGTCTTCCAAGTAGCTGGTACTACAGGCATGGGCCACCACGTCCGGCTAATTTTTTCTTGATTTATTGCAGAGATGAGGTCTCGTCAAGTTGCCCAGGCTGGTCTCGAAACCCCAAGCTCAGGCAGTGCTCTTGCCTTGGCCTCCCAAAGTGCTGGGATTATAGGCATCAACCACCATGCCTGGTGACACCAGTTTCTTATAAAATAAAAAAATGTTGGATAATTTTGTTATATACTTAGCCGTCTCACTGCTAGGTATTTGCCTTACAAAAATGAGCACTTATGTTAACATAAAAATCTGTATACGAATGTTTATTATTCATAATTACCAAAACCTGGAAATAACTCACACTTTTCAGTTGGCAAAAGGATAAACAGACTATATAGTATGGTACATCTATCTGATGCAATGGTATTTAGCAATACCACTGCTTGTTATAGAGTGAATTGTGTCACCCTAAAGTTCCCATGCCCAGTACCTCACAACGTGACCTTATTTGGAAACAGATATTGCAAATGTAATTAGCTAAGATGAGGTCATGCTGGAGTAGTGTGGATCCCTAATTCAACATGACTGGTGTCTTTGTAGAAGGACGTCTGTGTGAAGACAAGCACAGGGAGAATGCCATGTGAAAACAAAAGCAGAAGTTGGAGTTACACAACTGAAAACCACGGAATACAAATGGTTTTTTGCAGACCACCAGAACCTAGGAAGAAACCAGAAAAGATTCCACTGCAGGTTTCAGAGGGAGCACAGCCCTGCTGACACTTTAATTTCAGACTTGTGGACTGCAGGCTGGTGAGAAAATGAAGTTCTGTTTATTTAAGCCACCCAGTGTATGTGATTTGTTACAGCACCATTAGGGAACGAATACACTACTACTACATACAATAACCTAATGTGTCAAAATGCATTATGTTAGGTGGAGAAAGTGTCAAGAATTGAGAAGGGTCTAGTGTTTCACCCTACTTAAAAGCTAACAGTTTTCCTGCCACGGTGTCACAGATGCTGACAGAAAACAGGAGACTCCTGGGTCAGATTTATTATTCAAAGCACAGCAACCAGCACGAGCTTCATGTTTCAATCAGTTCCTCTGGTCCCCAACCCATGAGCACAATGCAGTGGCAGACCCCGCTACATGCCACGTTCACAATGAGTTTTTGTCACAGCTGAAGAACGCTTCCTTAGAAGCTTACCGCCCCCCCACCCCCGCACCCAAGTCTTATAAAGGAAGCTCCAAGCAATGCTGCCCAACCTTTACTTCAGAAGGAGATATAATCTTTATGATCCTGGTCAAGAAATCTGCCTTCAGCCTCAGAGGGAGACACTATCTTAGCAAACAGCCTTGACAGGATAGCCCAGAACAAAAGCTGTCACCGATGTACAGAAACACAGTGAAGAATCGGTCCAAACAGAAGTCAGTCTCAGAAGATGACATGCTATATGATTCCATTTATATAACATTCTGGAAAGACAAAGCTATTGTGACTGGTTATACATAGACAAATACCTCTCAAGAGTTGCGGGGGGAGTAAAGGTCAAAGGGACAGCATGAGGGAATTTGGGAGTGTGATGGAACTGCTCTTTTACTTTGTTTCAGTAGTGGTTATATGAATCTATACATGTGTTCAAACTCAACTGTACATGAAAATCAAAACTAAAGCTAATAATACTGTATGTAAATTTAAATATTAAGAAATTAAGCCAGGCACGGTGGCTCATGCCTATAATCCCAGCACTTTGGGAGGCTGAGGCGAGAGGATTGCCTGAGCCGACGGGTTCAAGCCCAGCCTAGGCAACATGGCGAGACCTCACCTCTACAATAAATCAAAAAATTAGCTGGGCACATACCTGTAGTTCCAGCTACTTGGAAGACAGGTGGAACGATCACCTGAGCCCAGCAGGTCGAGGCTGCGGTGGCCGAGAGCATGCCACTTCCAGCCTGGGTGACAGAGTGAGACTCCAACACACACACACAGACACACACAAAATTAACAAAAATCAAATACTAACAAACACAGAATGTTTGTTATAAAAAGAAGACATTGGATCTGAAAGGGTAACAAGTCACTGTTCTAACCATTCCTTCTATTTCTAGTCCTCTGATGGTTTCTGAAATGTGACTTCTATAAGGGACCAGTGGTCAGAGGCAGCTGATGTGAACTGTTTACACAAGCCTAGGAAAGTTCATGTATACATGTCCACAGGAAACACATACAATAAAGTCTTTGAGAATTAGAAGACAAATATCAAGTTTTTAATGTCTGGTTCTGACATTTGCTCAATATAAGAAGAATGAGTCTTCAGGGGAAATTGTTCTCCAATTGTGCCAGCTTCCAATTACTTTCAAGCAACCAATTACATGATCTATTTCTTTAAAAGATAAAGTTTTGACCTGACCTCCTTGGCTGAATCAGAAGACCAGGCTTTCCCTGCCAGTATGTAGGCATTTTTCATTTTAGAAATGAAATGGGATGCTATATCACACCTGACCTCCTTTTCCATCACAAACCAGGTCATCTGCACTGAAACTCTCTCACCACTTCAGTTTTAATTCCTTTTCAGATATTCTTTTTTGTTTGTTTGTTTTTCCTGTAAGGAACATTGCAACTTTAAACTCTCACAGACCATATCCTAAGGCAGGGCTGATGCTTTGGGAAGCCAGCCTAGAAGGTGGTAAATTAATTTCCTAACAAATATTTCTGATCTCCTATAACCAAGACTTTTTGTGAGAAGTAGATACAATATGTAAATGAAGCCACTCAGGTCAGTAGCTGAATAAAATGATGGAATGTTACTTTGCTTAATTTAGCACATTAGCCAAATCTCATCACCGACTTGTTTTATAATTATACAATTAAAGCAATCTCCTTGAGCTTTTTGTTTCTTGAAAAAAGGAACAGAAAAAATAATTAATTTTAAAATGGATTGCCTGCACTTAGGGAGTCACCTGAAAACACTGAGTTGTTTTGCTTCCAGATGCTTTTCAGATCTTCTAACATTTTTATTTTCCTCTGGGTTTTCTATTAAAGTCAGCTTCCTTGGGTTGTTCCATTCCATCCTTCTCACAACTATGTCACATGCAGCTCTTACAGCAAAGACACACTCCAGAATCTCACTTTCTACACATCACCTGTTTGCAGCCCTAAGCTGCAGGGTTTCTCTTTTGTCATTTCATTATTGGTTCTTTATAATATTTCTAAGTGCATAATTTCATCTTTGTTATTAAACACAACACAACATTTGTGGCTAAAGCAATTTTGTTTTTTGTATTTAGATTGGAAAATATATCTCAGAAAGTAAGAGAGAGAAAGAGGAGATTCACCTCCCCAAAGTAGGGGAGGAAGCCACAACTTGGGAAACATGGTGGCAATCATAGCTCAAAGAGCACATGGCCAAACCAGAGATTAGTAAGGCAGTGGCCAAGCAATTCTGGATACAATTGCAAACAAAAAATATTTAGAAGGCAAAATTACTCATATGACCAAGCATGACGAGGTCTCACTTTAGTTATGAGAAAAGTTTGATAGCTCAGTTATCTGAAGACAGAGAAATAGTGAAATAGGACTCCATGTCTAATACTTTGCCTTCTAGTCTTGCTGCTCTGAGAGAAAGACTAGAGCAAGCAGATACTGGCAGTGAAAAATAGAACACTTCTTTAGAAATTGAACTTGAAAAAGTGTGAATTCCTAGCAAAGAATTTCAACAAAAATCTACAATCAGTAGCCACAACTCCTTCTCTTAGATAAATGTTATTTATTATGAACCTTGGAAGAACAAGACACTGCAGCTTCCAGACACAGTAAATGTAAAGCAAGTGCCAGGTCTGCCTCTTCAACATTTATCAGTGACTTGGTAGTTCCATTCCATTCAAATATGACCTTCTGGCCATCACTATCAATCTGATCCACCATCTTCTCTCACCCTTACCTGTATCCTAAACACACACCTTCTTGCTGCTTTCTCATAGTTTTTCATGCCATTCTGTGAAAGTTTCTTTCTCCAATTGGCCCTGCGTATTTCAAATGGAATTTTATGACTCATACCTTTCCCCGAGAACCACTGTACAATTTTCTTTACAGGGTTGCTTCTATTCCAATAGATACAAACTTTGCTTTTTAACTTAGCCATTATCTAAGAATTCTGAAGTTAAACCCCTGTGTTTCCAAATCAAATTTTACATTAATCCATCAGATGTCATACAAAATATGTGTCGTGAGAGTTCAGTATGCACACTTGACACCCAAGCTACTGAGAGAATATCTAGACTGTTCCTTTGGCTAGGTTGCATGATACTTATCTGTTGAATGAATGACTGACTGAATGAATTACAAGTAGCTCCACTACTACCTGGGAGATACATGACATACTAAAAATAATTTATACATCGTTCCTTAAAAACTTGAGTTTGGATAGGTAGCCTGGAGTGAGTGATAGGGCCTAAAGTGCAATCAATGAAAGGGACTCTTCTGGCAGATGAGAGTCCTCTGTTGAAAGAAGGCAATAGCAATGGTCCCGTGTCCTGTTCATCAAACATTAGAAAAAAGTATGAAATGAGAGAAGTACATTAAGGGATCTCAGAGTAACAGGATCTCACCTAGTCCAAGGGTAACACCATGCTGTTTCTGTTTTGACACTCAGAACATAATCTTACTGAATTTCTTGAAAGGTCCTGAGTATGAGGAGAATTGTTAGATTTTAATGGATTCCACACTGATAATTTATCTTGGCTGAGATTTCTGAGCCTTAAGGATAGTTGTTATGAAATCAAACAAGGTGAATAAAGGATTCTTGAGCAGTATTTATACAATTCTGAGAAAGATCCATATTATTTTTTAAAATTATGAATAAGGAATAAATTTTCTTTTGTCTCGTTTTTTGTTTTTTTTTTTAAAAGCGGGATTTATTCAAGTCATTATGCTGAGCTCTGGAAACAAAATGGTGGACAAAATAGGCAGGGTCCTTCCTCTTGTGAGCATTTGGTAAAGCAGACAGAGCTAAATCTAGTTACCTTCAGTAAACTAGGCATTATCATATCAAAGTCATATCATATTATATCAAAGGAGTGAAAGATATTTTAGTTTAGATTTTTCTGAAAGCAGAGCCTGAGACAAAGCTTTGGATGCTGGTAGTTTATCCCAGGAAACAGGAATAAGTGAATAGAGATGGGAAGAGTCACTAACATAGTTGAAAAGTGCAGAATGCGCCCCAGAATTTCCCCCTTGAAAGCCAAAAATTAGAGTGTTTGTCTACTCTCATTGATTAAAGGCTGCCCACAAAAGGCATGAACTCTCCCTGATTCCTGCACCGTGCTTGCATGTGGGCCGCAAGAATTGTTGCTGTGTCTAAGGACACTGGGAAGAAAAAAGAAAATACTCTGATTCCTTGGGGACTGATACTAAGGTAAGTCTGTGAGCAAAGAAAACTGTCTACTGCAGCTGCACTGAAACACAAGTGCAGAGTTTGAGGGGATGTGACAGAGACCCAAGGCATCAGCTACAAATGACATTTTAAGACTGCTTTCACTAGTGCTGAACAAATTTGAACAGGATTCAAATCTCCAAGAGAGAAAAAATAAATAGAGTGTAAATTGATTTGCTTAACTATTTTCTGTGATTGGCCTGGGGATGAGATCCAGCCCCCAGATCATTTCTCTTCATTAGCGTTTTCCAACTTAAGGGAAAACCCTGGGGACATTCAAATCAAACACTTTGGTCTCATGGCTCTCTTTTCTCCCTGCTTAAGCCCCATGGTCCCTTGGCCTTATGTTGTTTGAAGAGGAATTGACACTATGATGAAGGAAACAGGCAGGAAGCTACAGACAGAAGCAAACAGATTGATTACCATAGGCTTTGCCAGTGGAACAGGCAGGAACTATTTTTATCCATAAAAGCTATGCTCTTACTTATATTTGAATAGTGTGCTGTAATCCGTCACCAGCCCAGTATAATGTTTTTTTCCCAAATAACAGTGATGGGTTTACTTTCATCATTCTACATCTTAACCTGCATATTTTTAACAAGTAGCAAATATTTATAATTAAGCAGTCTAAGTGAGGATGGTAGTCTGTGCTCCTGGGACCAAGTGTACAGATAGTTGATATATTCTTCTTTAGAAGTGCCTGTGTGATAAAAATATTTCACAAAAATGTTTGCTTTTACTTTTTGTGAAAAAAAAATCGTTGAAGTTGGTAAATTAAGGTGAAGCCTATTTGGGAGGCTATTATATTATTCTTTCAATTTTTCTGTAAGTTTAAGGACTTTTTTCCAAAATAAAATTTTTGTAAACATCGTATGATATACAACTAAATGAGACATGTGATTGATGATCAAGAGTTGAAAGCATAAATAAATGAGATAAAACATGAAATCAAGATATACCATTATCCAAAAGGGATAAACAGGTTTTCCTACAACCTTCTAGACTTTTTGCTCTTGAAAACAAGCTATGTACATGTACATATATGTAACTTTAAAAATGAGTATACATTATATATGCTAGTCTTTCTTTTTTTGTTTAGATTGGAAAATATAGTTTATTTAGAAAGTAAATTGAAAAGAGAAAGAAGGGCTTCACCTCCACAAGGGAGGGGAGGGGGGCCAAAGCTTAAGAAAACATGGCCTGGCCATAGCTCAAAGAGCACATGGCCACACCATAGCTTAGCAAGGCAGGGGCCACAATGGCCTGGCAATGGCCGTGGCAATGGCCTCTAGTCATTCTATATGGTGTTTTTACCCTCAAAAATTTTCATGATCTTCTTTCTCTTTTAATAAATACATCGGCCAGGTGTAGTGGCTCAAGCCTGTAATCCCAGCACTTTAGGAGGCCAAGGCGAGAGAATTGTCTGAGTCCAGGGGTTCAAGACCAGCCTGAACAACTTGGTTAGACCTCTTCTCTACAATAAATTAAAAAATTAACCGGGCATGGTGGCTCATGCCTATAGTTCCAGCTATTTGGAAGGCTGAGGCAGAAAGATTATCTGAGCCCAACAGGTCAAGGCTGTGGTGGCCGTGAGCATGCCACTGCACTCCAGCCTGGGTGACAGAGTGAGACTCCAACTCAAATAAATAAACATTAAAAAATGAATACCTGGATTTTATTATATGACATATAGTTATAAAAATTTTTAATTCCTTATTATTAGACGTTTGTTGGTCTCTAATTTATGCCCAATATTATTGCTGTAAGATACATAATTGTAAGATGCATATATACAATATAATTATTGCTGTAAGATACATAATTGTAAGATACATAATTATAAACATTGCTGTAAGATACATAATTATAAATATTGCTGCAAGATACATCTTTGTACATACATCAGGCCATCTAATTATTTTGATGAGATTATTTCCCCAAAGTAGAATAGCTAAATAAAAAATTATATACTTTTCAAATTTAAGTGCTTGAGATTTTTGCCTTCAGCCAATATGGAGTAACAGAATTTGAATTTAGTCTCTTTTCTGAAGCAGCCCAAAATAATGAATAAAATATATAAACACTAATTTGCAAGACAATGGACAAGAGGCAAAAAAGGATCATAATCCTTGAGAGAAGAAAGTGTGGTGAATCCTACAGTTGCCCTCATCTCAAGCCTTAAGAGTGTATCCAAGCTGTGATACAGGGAGGGAAAATCTGGGTGGAGGCCAGCAGACATCTTGAGTTGAGGAGGCAGGGCTGTGGAAACAAAAGTAGCTCAAATTCACAAGACAGAACACCACAGAAGAAAGAGCTACACACAGAGACAACTCCAGAAATCTTCAGAGGGTGCCTTTAAACTTCTCAGTTGAGTACTATCCATGCGGGCATGTGAAGAAACTACCTGAGGTCAGGGAAAGAAACACTCAAAAAGATTGGAGGAAGCAGTATCTAGTGCTCACTCAGAGCCGGACGCTACCTGTTCCTATCAGCCAGATTGGAAAACTCCATGATTCATGGGCAATGAGTAGAGGACACAAAAGGGTCTAACTTTGGTAATGGCAAATAATTGGCCCAAGACTGATCCCTGCTTTATTCCTATATAACATATCTCAAAAGCAAAACCCGAAAGGATCACACTGTTTCCAAGTAAATTAACTACATTCCAAAACAAAGCATAGAAATATTTATGGTAGTATTAAAATACCCACTATCCAAATAGGTAAAATTTGCAATGTCTGGAATTCAACAGGAGATTACCAAACATATGATTAAAAAATAAAGCATATATATATATATATATCCCACAAAGAATAAATCAACCAATTAATTTAAGTTGATCCAGAACTCAGACGTTAAAACTAGCAGATAAGATCATTAAAAGAGTTATTTTAACTTTCTTTCACACAGAGCAGGGCGAGCACTTTGACATCCCTGAAAGTGAGTGCCGTCTTAAATTTTGTAAGCTAGACATGTCTCTTGTCTCATTTGAGTCCTGGTCTTGATTCCAGACGTTTGAAAGTTAAATAGAAACATAGAAGATTTTTTTTAAAAGTCTCAAATCAAAGCTCTAGAAATGGAAACTACAATGATGAGAACAAAAATACACTAAATGAGATGAAAAGATTGGTTAACTTAAAGTCACAATAATAAAAACTACCAAAAAGGAAATAATTTAAAAAGCAGAATGAAAAGAAAATCTATGAGTGGTAGGATAATTCAAAAGGCTCAATATATATGTGGAGTCCACAATAAAAAGGAGAGAAGGGTGGAGGACAATAAAAATATTTGAAGAAATAATGACTGAAACAATTCCAAATTTGATGAAAATTATAAACTTATATATGTAAGTAGTAAGTAGCTTAACCCCAAGCATAAAATCCTGAAGGAAAACTACATTAAAACACATTATAACCAAATTGCTCCAAACTTACAATAAATAAAAGTCTGGGAAGCAGACAAAGTAAAAAGACACATTATGTATAGAAGAAAGATAATAACAGTATATTTCTTGTAGAAAAAATACAGGTGAGAAGATAGAAAAATGTTTTTAAAGTACTGAAATTAACAAAAAAGAAAGCTAACTACCAAAAATCCTATACTCAGAAAATATATATTTAAGAAAAAAGGTAAAATAAAGACTTTTTCTAACATACAAAAGCTATATATACATGCAGTTTCACACTGCAAGAATTATTAAAGTCCTTCAGAAAGAAGGAAAATGATACTAGATGAAAATCTGGATTTGCCCACAGGAAGAAAGAATCCCAGAAGCAGTAATTATCAAGAACCATGAATGCTCTGGCATTTTACCCTATCTGAAAATGAGTAACTCCCAGCTTCATGGGTTCTGGCAGAAGATTCAAGACTCCTGGGTCACAGAATTTTATTACTCAAAACATAGCAAGTAGCATAAGCTTCATATTCATGCTGAGTCTTCATGTCACCCAAGTCCTACGGGTTAAAGCAGGTTGGCCCAGATGGGTGATGCACACATTCCTTGTGTCACAGCGAAGAAAACCCTGCCTAAAATAAAATATAATATTTTAATAATGGAACGTAAGCAAATCTGTCTAAACTTTGCCAAAATAGAAGATGTTATATTTAGTATGAGGTGGCAAAAATTCTTGTCTTCTGTCCCCAAAGGAGACATTATTTTAGTCATTCTAGGCTGTTTATTATACAAATACCCTAGGAAAGGTAGTCTGGAAAAAGCTATCAGTGCCTTTGCACAAACATCTTCAAAAATTAGGGAAACCCATTAAGAATTGGCTCACAATAGTAACTACATTTTTTTTCTATCTTTATAACACCATAAACTGTTTAAGCAAAATAATAATAGTAAGGTAATTGGAGGATTAAAACATATGTAAAATGTAATACAAAGATAGCACAAAGCTTAGGAGGAAAGCAATAAAAGCATATGGTAAGATCCTTATACTGTACATAGGATGTTTTAATGTCATTTGAAAACAGACTAGATTAAGATAAAGATGTTTAAAATAAACCCTATAGCAACCACTAAAATAACAAAACAGAGCTGTAGCTAATGAGCCAACAAAGATAAAATGAGATCATAAAAATATAATTAATCATTAATTTAAAACAATTAAAGAAAAATACAAGAACAAAAAGAGTTGGAAAAACAGAAAATACATAGTAAGATGGTAAGAGTCAAGCTTAACAATTTAATCACACCAATGTCTAAATATTCCCAATTAAAAGTCAGAGATTTGATTTTTAAAAGCTGATTAACTGTGTACACTTACTCTTCAAATATAAAAACAAAAATGAATTAAAAGGATAGAAAAAGACATACCATGCCAGCACACACCAAATGAAACCTGGAAAGGCTATACTGTAACACAAAGTATATTTCAGGCCAAAGAATATTTCCAGGGATTAGAAGATTATTTCCAAATGACAAAGGAGTCCTTCACCATGATAAAATGGAATTTATCCCAGCAATGAAAGAATGATTCAACATATGCAAATCAATAAATATGACACATCACATCAACAGAATGAAGTACAAAAAACAACAATCATCTCCTCGGATGCTTTTGATAAAATCCAACTTTCCTTCATAACAAAAACTCTTAACAAATTAGGTTTAGAAGAAATGTATCTCAACACAATGAAGGATAACAATGAATGGAAGAAAGCCGAAAGCTTTTCCTCTAAGAACCGGAGGAACAGACAAGACAATGATGCCCATCTGCTCTCATCACTTTTATTAGCAAGTCTTAGAGCAGTTAGGCAAAAGAAAGGAAAAATGAGCACCCAATTTGGAAAGGAAGAAGTCAAATTGTCCCTGTATGCAGATGACATGATCTGTCCTAGAAAATCCACCAGCAACTCTTTGAACTGATAAGCAAATTCAGTAAGTTAGTAGGATACAAAATGAACATACAAAAATCAGTAACCTTTCTGTACACCCACATCTCATATGGTGGAAAAAGCAATCAAGAATGTAATCCTATTTACAATGGCTACAAAAACAAAATGCAGGAATAAATTTAACTAAGGAGGTGAAGGACCTCTATAAGGACAACTGTAAAACACTGATGAAAGCAATTAAAGAGTACCAAAAAATAGAAAGACATCCCATGTTCACAGAGTGGAAGACTTAATATTGTGAAAATGACCATACTACCAAAAGTGATCTACAGATTGTGTGACCCCTACTAAAGTGCTCATGTCATTCTTCACAGAAATAGAAAAAAAAATCCTAAAATTCACATGGAATCTAAATAGCCAAAGCAATCCTGAGCAAAAAGAATAAAGTGGAGGCATCACACTACCTGACTTTAAAATATACTGAAAAACTACAGTAACCAAACCAGCATGTTACTGGCTTAAAAACAAAAACATAGACCAAAGAACAGAAGAGAGAACCCTGAAATAAATCCATGTATTACAACCAACTGATTTTCAACAAAGGCATCAGATACATTCATTGGGTGAAAGACAATCATGCCAATAAATGCTGCTAGGAAAATTGAATATCAATTTGCAGAGGAATGAAACTACTCTCACTCATATAGTGAACTTTGAACATCCAATATAATACTATAAGAAAATGACTGACAGAGATGGGAAACTATGGGGGGAGAGGGGAAGGTAGATGGGATTAATGGTAGTCAATATCTGTCTGGGAATGGGAAGATACCTCTTGTCAACAAGGGTAACTGAATGAAGCATATTTGTATACCTAATCCTTTACTGTACTCCACAATATCATAATAAAAAATACTGACTATAAAAAAATAATAACAATTTTTTTTAAAAGATAATGCTAAGTTTGAGAAAACTGGTAGACATACAAGGTGCATTGTCTAATACGTGGCCATGCATATGGGCCTAGAACTCAAGAATAAGACTGAAATTCGAGATCTAAATTTAGTAGTAAGTAACAAATAGAAGGTATTTTAAACCTATGGAGCTTGATGTAATCACATGTTCATGAGAATGGATAGTAAGTAAAGAGGATGCCAAGGACACTGGTTCAGCAGGAGCAGCCAAGAAGGTAGGAGGAAAGCAGATCTCCTAATATTCACCTATGGAATAAACATATAAATTCGTTTACATATAAATTGTAAAACACACTGAAGTTGGCAAAAGGAACAAGACACGTTTCTCTTTTTTTGTTGTTGTTTATTTTTGTTAAATACTCCACTATTGAGCTAGGTCCACAAGCCAGAAACTTAGGACAATCCTTTGATATTACCCTCTCTGTTGAAGTGGTGAAAGTTTCCACGAGAGAGAAATCACTCTATAATATCTCACTTCACATTTGTTCCCAATATATGTAACTAATTGACAGAGAGGCTGAATTTTTCTCGCTAAGGTATACAACATATGAGTGAGGATTTTATAAGATAAAAAACTACCTGGGTATGAAAACTGCCCTACAATTATAGCAATTTATCATTAGGTTAGAGTAGAATACATTAATATAAAAGTGTAATATGATTCTTAACTAATCAGAAACTATTACTATTAACAATTTTAGAATATCTTGTATTTTATTGCAATAAATTAATTTTTCTTAACTTATTTAAATGGTATGGTCTATATGTGCTCCAAATGTCTATTCAATGGTCTGCAGATGCTAAGAGTATGAGAAATGCTGCATTAATGAGTAGATTGAATCAACTAACCAAGTATTTCAAATATACTCTGGTACCTAAAATATTATTACTTGCCTATTGTTTGGGTATATGCTACTTATTCTTGAAAAAAACAAAGAGTATGAAGGTTTAGAAAGCTAGATTGCTTTTTCAGGGTCCAAAAACCATATGTATCTTTGATCTAATGTTAGATACATTTAACTCACAATAAATACCAGGTCACGGTTGTGTCATAGGGATTATAGTAATGCATTTCATTCCTTCTCTATCAAAGGGTGTTTTTTATTAACATAAATAAATACATGTTTAACAATTATTCTAAAAAGTGTCAAATTCTCTTTTAAAATCTTTCCCTCTGTAAGAAAGAAGTCCGTTTTGTTCTTAAATGTGTTAGGACACAGCTTTCTTTCTACAGTATGAAGGAAAATAAGAACAAAAAATAAAGAAAATATCCATGTGTATTTGGATTCAGAGTCCCTCTCTCCCTTAAAACAGTCACAAGAATGACCATGAAAAATTCACACCAAGAGCTTTTTAAAGAGCAAGCTATAATGTGTTGAAGTCATACCCACTTTTAAACTTCTAAGCTGTTTTTGATTAAGCAGTCATGCATGGGACTCTTGAAATAAAACATGTCTTTAGATATTTCTATTCTTAAGGCAGAGAAGAAAAATTAGCAATAACTAGAGGAAAGCTTGTAACTCTAATGACTGCTTCATATTTTATGGGATTTCCATGTGATTAAAACAAAGTAGGCATATTCAGTAAACAGGAAGAAGACACATCAGCTTCTGTGTTTAACTCAGTGATGCGTCTGTTTAGGAAAACGGTATTAAAAGAAGTTTATCAATTTTTTGGGCTGACTTACCTCTTCCCCCAAAATGCTTCCTAAGATAAGAATCTTTTATTTTCATTTTGTAGCGTTCTTTGATTCTGCCAGGCCCACTTTTGATGAGTTTTATAAAGATAAACCATATTATCTTAATTGTGAGACACAAATGAAAAAGGAAAGCAAAAATTCAGTTTCTTGCATTTTGCTTTCTCGAAGATCCGGACAGCTACTAATCATTATGTTTCTGTTTCATTGATTTTTTGTATTATCTTTTTGTCTTCTATGTCCTGGATTTGGGCTTTTATTTTGGAGATCTGGATTCTTCTTCTGAAGTTCAGGTTTCGGTGGTCTTCCTTTTCCAGCTTCCTTAGGTGACTTGTTAGGTTGTTACCTTGTGATCTTTCCATTTTCTTCATGTGTGTTTGTAAAGATATGAATTCCCCTCTTGCTACTGATTTCATGGCATCCCAGAGGTTTTGGTAAGATGTTTCTTCATTTTCATTTCATTCCAGGTACCTTTTAATCTCTGTTTTGATTTCCTTGTTAACCCAGAAGTTGCTTAGCATAATGCTGTTTAGTGTCCATGTCTTTGTGGGTTTTGGGGGAATTCTGTTGGTGTTGGTCTTTATTTTTATTCCACTGTGGTCTGAGAAGGTGCATGACAAAATTTCAATCTTATGAAATTTATGTTTGATTTATGGTCAATGATGTGGTCTATCTTGGAGTACACTCCATGTGGTGATGAGTAGAATGTATATTCTGTGGTCGTTGGGTAGAGTGTTCTGTAGGTATCAATTAGATCCATTTGTTCAAGAATCTCATTGAGGTTCCAGATCTCCTTGCTGAATTTTTGTCTTGATGATCTGTACAGGGTTGTGAGTGGGGTATGAAAGTCCCTAGCTATGATAGTGTTAGAGTCAATCTCTTTTTAAGTTATGATAGTGTTAGAGTCAATCTCTTTTTAAGTTATGATAGTATTAGAGTCAATCTCTTTTTAAGTTATTGTTGCTCCTTTGTTGGGTGCATATATGTTTAGGATGGACATTTCTTGTTGATGGATCGTTATATAATGCTTGGAGCCCAATCTTCAAAGTTTTCAAAGATAATCAATTTCAATCAAGAATAACCTACACAGTTAAACTAAGCTTCATCTTTCCCAGACATTCAATCCCTAAGAACTTACACTGCCTCTAGACCAGCTCTACAAGAAACTTAAGAAAGTATTAAACACAGAAGAAAGGAAGAAAAGAACAACAACATTCTTCACAAGAGTGCAGGAAAAAGATTGAAAACACACACGAATCAACCCATAAATCAAAAGAAACACAACAAACACAGGAACAACAACACCTGTATAAGAACCTCATGACAGGGATAAACTTTCACATTTCAATAATTAGTCTGAATGTGAATGGACTAAATGCACCACTGAAAAGACACAGAATGGCAAAAATGGATAAAATATCATGAGGCAACAATATATTGTCTCCAAGAGATTCATCTCACCAGAAAGGACACTCACAGACTCAAAGTAAGAGAATGGGAAGCAGAATTTCAGCCAAATGGAACACAAAAGTAGCTGGAGTTGCAATCTTAATCTCAGACAAAATGCCCTGTAAG
>CAUYQG010278376.1:0-13758 GCA_963574415.1 Tarsius wallacei
GCGAGTTCGAGACCTGCATGGGCAATTTGGCGAGCCCTCATCTCTACAATAAAATAAAAAATTAGCCGGGCATGATAGCGCAGGCCTGTAGTTCCAGCTACTTGGAAGGCTGAGGTGGAAGGATCGCCGGAGCCCAGCAGATCGAGGCTGTGGTGGCCGGAAGTGGCCACTGCACTCCAGTCTGGGCGACGGAGTGAGACGCCAACTCAAAAAAAATAATAATAATAAAATAAAATAAATAAATAAATAAATAAATAATTAGGCTGGGCATGGTGGCTCAAGCTTGCAATCCCAGCACTTTGGGAGGTTGAGGCGACAGGATTGCCTGAGCCCGCAGATTCGTGACCAGGCTGGGCAACATGGTGAGATCTCTTCTCTACAATAAATCGAAAAATTAGCCAGGCGTGGTAGCGTGCATCTGTAGTTACAGCTACTTGGAAGGCTGAAGCAGAAGGATTGCTGGAGCCCAGCAGGTCGACGCTGGGGTGGCCATGAGTGTGCTACTGCACTCCAGCATGAGTGATAGAGTAAGACTCCAACTAAAAAAACAAAACAAAACAAAACAAAAAACCCAATAATTAGACATCTGTGTTAATGGGGCACAATGTATAAAGCTGCAATTTGTGACAATAACAACATAAATAAGGGAATATAACACTGAATAGGAGCAGAGTTAATGTATATTATTAAGGCTAAGTTAGTATCAATCAATCGTATTACAAATTTCAAATGTTAATCTTACGAATGTTTGGTGGTTTCCCAGGGTAAACACCAGGATAATAATTTAAAATATACAGAAAAGGAAATAAAAATGAAAACAAATAGTACACTAGACAAAAATCAATCCAACACAAAATAAGGCAAAAAGTGAGGAACAAAAAAAGACATAAGCTATATAGGAAACAAACAGCATAATAAAGATATAAGCTATATAGGAAACAAATAGCACAATAGCAGAAGTAAGTTCTTACTTAGTAGTAATTAAATATAGATGTATTAAACTTACCTATTAAAAGACAGACTGAGGCTAGGCATGGAGGCTCAAACCTGTAATCCCAGCACTTGGGGCAGCCAAGGCAAGGAGATTGCCCGAGTCCAGGAGATCGATACCAACCTGGGCAACTTGGCGAGACCTTGTCTCTACGATAAATCAAAAAAATTAGCTGAGCGTGGTGGCACATACCTGTAGTTCCAGCTACTTGGAAGACTGAGGCAGAAAGATCTGAGTCCAACAAGTTGAGGCTGTGGTGGATGTGAGCGTGCCACTGCACTCCAGTCTGGGCAACACAGTGAGGCTCCGACTCAAAAAAAAAAAAAAAAAAAGAGTAAATAGAGGTAAGCAAAGAACCATATAACAATTTTATTAAGCCACATGAATGATTATAATGTGACTGGGAACTTGTAATTTAAGTGATAATTAAAGATTATTGAAATAAGGTCACAAAGATTTATACTTATGTTTTCTTCTAAGGGTTTTGTAGGTTCTGCTCTTACATTTAGGCCCTTGGTCCAGTTGGAATTCATTTTTGTATAGGGTGTGGGGAAGGGGTCCTAATTTGTTCTTTTCCATGGAGATATCCATTTGTCCCAGCACCATTGGTTGAAAAGACTGTTTTCTCCCCATTGTATTGTCTGAAACTAGTTCTTATTTTTTTTTTTTTTTGAGTTGGGGTCTCACTCTGTTGCCCAGACTGGAGTGCAGTGGCCCTGCTCTCGGCCACTGCAGCCTCGACTTGCTGGGCTCCAGTGATCCTTCCGCCTCAGCCTTCCCAGGAGCCGGAACTAAGTTTTGATTTATTGTAGAGACGAGGTCTTGCCAAGTTGCCTGGGCGGGTGTCGAACCCACAGGCTCAGGCATCCACTCACCTCAGCCTCCTAAAGTGCTGGGATTACAGGCAGAGTCACCGAGCCCAGCCAACTAGTTTTTTTTATTTAACATTTTGATCCTGAGATTGGTGCATATAAGTGCAAGTCACTCTTTTTTATGACTGTATGGAATCCTTTATGTGAACCTGCCACAATGTATGTGCCTGTTCGTATGTATGGTACACCTCTATGGTACACATTACTTTGTTTCCAGAGGTTGCTATTGTGAACACTGTTGCTGTAAGCTTTCTTGGAAGTGTCTCTTATTACCTGTGATCGTTATTTATTTATTTATTTATTTGAGTTGGAGTCTCACTCTGTCACCCAGGTTGGAGGGCAGTGGCACACTCATGGCCACCCCAGTGGCCACCTGCTGGGCTTCAGTGATCTTTCTGCCTCATCCTTCCAAGTATCCAGAACTACAGGCGTGTGCTACCATGCCTGGCTCATTTATTTATGCATTTATTGTAGAGATGAGGTCTCCCCCAGTTGCCCGGGCTGGTCTCAAACCTGCGGGTTCAGGCAATCGACTCACCTTGGTCTCCCAAAGTGCTGGGTTTACAGGCTGACCCACTGAGCCCAGCTGAGAGTTTATTTATGCACATCTTCTCTAAAGCGATTGTAATTTTACATGCCTACCAGAAATGTATAAGAATTACATTTGGAACCAGGCGTGGTAGCGCACGCCTGTAGTTCCAGCTCCTGGAAGCTGAGTCGGAAGGATCCCCCGAACTTGATGAGACCTCATCTCTATAACAAATCAAAAAATTAGCCAGGCATGGTGACACGTGCCTATAGTTCCAGCTACTTGGAGGGCTGAGGCGGAAGGATTGCTGGGGCCCAGCAGGTCGCGGCTGTGGTGGCCATGAGCAGTGTGCCACTGCACTCTAGCCTGGGTGACAGAGTGAAATTTCGACTCAAAAAAAAAAAAAAGTACATCAGGTGATACCACTCTACTGAAAACCAACTGGTGGTTTTCTGTTGCACTTAGAATATGTCCAAACTTTCTACCCCTACAAAGCTTCCCCTGCCTTTCAATCTTCTGTCTTCACATCTCTTCTTCACTCATTCTGCTCCAGCCAAGACACATCCTTCGGTTGCACATGGAGGCCAAGCCTATTTCTGCATCGGAACCTTTGACACTGCTCTTTTCTCTGCCTGAAACACTCTCTGTCATCATCCAGGGTGCAGATAACTTGACCCCATCATAGGGGCCTTTCCTGATGAACTACCCACACCTCCACAAAACCACTGCTGTTCTATCACAATATCCTAAATGTCAGTCAGGTTCTTGGTTACAAGCAACAGAAGTAAACTGACTAACTGAAGGTATATATTAAAAGAGTAGCAGGTGCCCATAGGTTGTTGAGGGGTCCATATAACCAGATTTTGAGATTTCTCATCCAGGAAACACCCTAAAGCATACCACCACAGTTGGCTTAGTAGAAAATGGTCTATCACTCCTGGCACAAATATCACAGCTTATACCTCAACACCAATGTCTTTGGACACTGCCCAAGAACTGCTGCCACCATTGGCACAACTGTATGTAGCTGCTGCCATGACTACCACCATCAATAGTGCATACAGATCTTGTGGTCCTTCCCTGTTCATGCTAGTTGCTTGTGTTAGAAAGCCTAGAGCAGCTGCATCTGAGCCTGGGTCATGTGCTGTCTCAGCTGCAAAGGAAGCTGAGAAAGTGAGTATCTATTTTTAGTCTTGATAGCAGGATGTGGGCTCTGAACCATAAGGAAGAAAATTCCACAAATATAGTAAGAAAGTTCTGATGCCAGGTAATAGATATGAAGCCTTTGCCATATCCTTTTAATTTTTTCACAGCACTTATAATTATCTGAACTCATTTTTTTTTGAGTTGAAGTCTCACTCTGTCACCTAGGCTGGAGTGCAGTGGCACACTCACGGCCCCTGTAGCCTCAACCTGCTGGACTCAGGCGATCCTTCTGCCTCAGCCAAGTAACCAGAACTATAGGCATGCACTACCATGCCTGGCTAACTTTTTGATTTCTTGTAGAGATGAGGTCTTGCTAAGTTGCCCCGACAGGTCTTAAACCCATGGGCTCAGGCAATCCTCTCACCTCAGCCTTCCAAAGTGCTGGGATTACAGGATTGAGCCACCGTGCCCGGTCGCTTTTACTTATCTTTTCAAGCAGTCTCACTCACTGGAATAGAAGCTCTATGATAGCAGAGACCTGGTCTGCTTGTTCACCACTGTATCCCCCGTATCCACAACAGT
This sequence comes from Tarsius wallacei, assembly GCA_963574415.1. Taxonomy (NCBI): domain Eukaryota; kingdom Metazoa; phylum Chordata; class Mammalia; order Primates; family Tarsiidae; genus Tarsius; species Tarsius wallacei. The sequence continues at coordinate 4,121 of CAUYQG010278376.1, forward strand.
GCCTAGCTTCTTACATAGTGACTGAATGAAGGCAGAAGGAGAGCCCAGAGAAGTAAAAAAAAAAACATACATTGAACAAGTAGAGTTTCAAGAAAGAGAATTAGCCACATGTCAAATTCCACAAGATTAAGACTGTGTAGTAATGACTCGATTTGATAATCAGTGACCCTATCAAGAGCAATTTCAGAGGAGTAATGAGCCAGAAGTCACATGCAGTGGGTTGAGAAAAAAAAATATTGACAATATGAAAGCAGAAATTATTTTCTTGTTCTGCATACTAGCATATGGGAAGATTGGATTTTATTTATCAACTTTAATTATTTTTTTTCCTGAAATGTTGGGTGTAAGCCTTAAGAGAAGGAAAGAGCAGGAGTCTGGGAGGGTGACAGACACATGATCGAATATAAACTGCTCTATTCTAGACAAGACCAGTGGCTAAGAAAGTTACCTCTGCAACTTTGCTCCCTTTTCTGTAAGAGTGGAGATGATTCTCTTTTTGTAAATATCAAATTAATGTGATGTGAAAGGATACAGTAAATATAACATGATGTTCACTCCCCTCCTTTCTTTCCCCAGTCTTATAGCTCTTTCTTTACCAGGTTTCCAGACTGCCACAGACTCCAGCTCCTCCTGCACATTGAACAGGATCTTCGGGGGCAATGTCCAGCTGCAACTGAACTCCTCCTTGGACTCTAATATCAAAGAAATTGAATGGAATTGGGATGCTGAGAATGAGAAAAAACAGTTTCTGGTGTCTTGGCATCCTAATACCTCTAGACCTGATTGGTATGATCTTAAAGACAAATACAAGCACAGATTCCACCTGACCGAGACGGTTTTCTTGAACATCAGAAATCTCACTATGGAAATGAGTGGACTATATACAGCAACAATTAAATTCCACTCAGGAAAATCCCTGGAAGAAACCTTTAGACTCTGTGTATATGGTAAGGTATGGGACCATGCCCCAACCAGGCATTCCAACAACCACTTTATCAAAATAAGTTGCTCTAAAATTCGGTTTAAAAAAAAGAAACAAAAAAATCCCACAACTCTTTAAAGGAGTTTTAAAATTCCTTTGATGTCCTAACAAGAAAAACTAAAATCGAAACATTACATCTTAGGAAAAACTAACTAAAATTTCTTAAAAGGTATAAAATGCACATGAAATGGGGAGGGGAGGGAAGCAACCCAATAGGCTAAATAAATTATTCAATAATATTACAGCAAAATTGACTATTAGAAATACAATATACATATTAGAAATGTCATTAATTGGTTGGCTCAAAACCTGATGTAAAAATTCTTAATTGGCCTAAAAAAGTTGGTATAAACAAAGAAATAAAACTAGACATCAAGAAAGATGAGGAAAAAACACAAAGAAGGAGATTGTTAGAACTGATCAGTAGGTAAAATGGTTTTAGACATATTGACTAGTTGGAGAGTCCTCAGGACAAAGCCTGTTCTAGACCCAAATTGAAAATGTAGAAGGTGACCCAGCCCCTGTATCCTGAGTCTCCCAAGCCAACTTTCTCCCCCAGGAAGCTGAGAACCCTGGGCAGATAGAGCAGTGGAGAAAGCTGGAGAAAAGGGAGGATAGAGAGCAGAGTCTGAAGGTATTCAGCCTGCCAGAGCTCTCTCCTCTTGGTTCTCTGTGCCTCTTACCCATCCTTCAACGGTTTTGCATTGATTGCAAAGCCCCTTAACAGGCCTCCCAGTCTCCAGTGTCCTTCCAGTCACTTTCCACACAGCTGTTATTTTGAGCTTTTAACAATGCAGTTCCCTTCCTGTTATTACCCTGCTTAAAATCAAACAATGCCTCCTACTCCCACCCTCCACAGGATAACTAACACTCAGAAAGAAGGTCACTGGCTGCCTCTCCAGCCTCACTTCCTGACACCTTTCTCCCTGTGCTACGCTCCACATTTGCTACCCTTCAGTTCTTCCACTTAGCCCTTTCTCTCCTCTTTGGCATATACTAGCAGCTCTCTGGAGAATAACTCCCATACCTCCCCTGTTCAACGGGCAATCTTCACCGAGCGGGAGTGGATGAGGGATGAGGAACTTGAACATGTGAGATGGGAAAGCTTATAAGAAGAGACAGGGTTGGGGCCGGTTGCGGTGGCTCAAACCTGTAATCCCAGCACTTTGGGAGGCCGAGGCGAGAGGATTGACTGAGCCCATGGGTTCGAGACCAGCCTGGGCAACTTGGCGAGACCGCATCTCTACTACAAATCAAAAAATTAGCTGGACGTGGTGGCTCGTGCCTGTATTTCCAGTTACTTGGAAGGCAGAAGCGGAAGGATCACCTGAGCCCAGCGGCTGCGGTGGCTGTGAGTGTGCCACTGCACTCCAGCCTGGGCAACAGAGTGAGACTCCAACGAAGGAGAAGGAGGGGGACGGGGAGGAAGAGGGGAAGGGGGGAAGGGGAGGGGGAGGGGGAGGAGAAAGAGACAGGGTTGACTGGAATGAGTGAGCAAGATGAAGTTTCCACTTGGTGAAGGCTAAAGAACACACCAGTTGCCTCCCTGGCCTCCAGCTTCTGTTGTTTCCTGTTCTTGTCTGTCTCTCTCTTCTTTGGCTGATAGATTTATTGACTAGTTTTCTGAGTCACATCATACCAACAGAGTCTCATCCTATTGCTCTTGGATAGGATAGCAAAAAGTGGAAGCCTGCTCAAATTCGATCAATAAAGAGGGTTTTCATGGTAAAGATACACAAGACCTCATAGGTGCTAAGATCAGTAAAGGCATTCCTCTGGCTCTCTTGCTCATAGGAACTGGAAAGCTGATGGGCATTCTCCTCTCTCTGTCAGGGGTCACATAAGCTGTCATCTTCGTGCTCTGTATGTCTGCATCTCTGTAACTCTTTTTCTGTCATGTCAACTTTATCCTCTTGGGCTTCTTCACATGATAGGGAACATGGTCTTCAGCAGCTAGGGAGTCCATCCAATCAGAGGACAAAGGGGCTTTCCTGACTGACTCCACATGGACAGTTCCAGAGAAGGACTCTTATTGGTGAGGCTTGGGTCACAAGCCTACTCTTATACTGGTCACTGTCCAGGGAAATAGCATACTTTGATTGGCAAGGCTTGGAACTTGTTCTCTTTCCTATAACCAGGGTCACGGTGCTGTGAGTGACAATTATAAAAACAACAACAACAACAACAACAAACACACAAGGTTGGAGTAGGAAAAGTGACTAGAAAAAGCAGAAGTGCTACTAGCTGGTTTTTCTTCATCTTGTTTTCCATTCCCTGACAATCCATCCATTCCCATATTAACTCTTCCAACAACACTAGATCACTCCCCATCGCCTGTAGAACTAAGCATTCCTGTCAGCATTAGACACCCGCAGTAATTGATGCTGTCTGCCCCCCTTGTTTCTAGACACGGTTTTCCTTATATACAAGCTACCTTTCTCACTTACCTCTTAGCTTTCAGAACTGCCATGTCCTAAATAATGATTTTTTCTGATGCTATCAAATGAGCCTTTTCATTTTGAAGTCTCAACATTCTTTTTTCTAAATTTTTGTGGATCATGTGTCTCTGTTTGTCACTAGAGTATTTGTGTGTGGTCTACTTACCACCTGAGAGCAGGGTCGATGCCCTACTCTCTTTGGCATCTGTCAAGTGTCTCATATAACTTTCAGTAGGCATTGAGGAAGTATTCCTTTACTTCTTTATTTCTGCAAAATAGATTAAGCAATTTTTAAAGCGTTCCTCAGAAACACATCTAACTTTTTGTAGGCTTTTTGTTATTCATACATGACTAATATTCCTTTATGTACTGAAAAGAGCATATAATAAAAATTCATATGAACCAATTGCAGAGTGAATGCTTTAAATACCTAGAAGCATAAGCTTTCTTTCTTTTTTTTCTTTCCATTTTTATTTGAGATTTAAGGGTACACATGTACATTCGTTAAATAGACATATGGCATAGTGGTGAGGATTCGGTCTCAGGCGGCCCAATCCCCAGACAGTGAATGCTTACCCCATAGGCAATTTCTGGACCCTAGCCTTCCTCCCCACCTCCCTGCTTATTGATGTCCCCAGTGTCTATTATTTCTGTCTTTGTGGCTGTTTAGTTCCTGCAAGAGCATAAGCTTTCTAAACATCTGTCTATGCTTAGAACCTTTTGTAATAGACATTCTATTTGACTTTATATTTAAGTTATTATCTATTCATTAAATCAGATTATTTAAAGAAACAATTTAAAAATATTTTTGTCCAGCCGTGGTAGCTCAGCCTGTAATCCCAGAATTTTGGGAGGCCGAGGCAAGAGGATTGCCTGAGCCTGGGGGTTCAAAACCAGCCTGGGCAACTTTGTGAGACCTCGTCTCTACAATAAATCACAAAAAAAAACTATCCAGGCATGGTGGTGTGTGTCTGTAGTTCCAACTCCTGGGAAGGATTAGGAAGAAGGATCGCCTAAGCCCAGCAGGTCGAGGCTGCAGTGGCCGCGAGCGGGCCACTGCACTCCAGTCTGGGTGACAAGAGTGAGACTCCAACTCAAAAAAAAAAAAGTCATTTTCTCCGTACACATGTTTAATGGGTCTTGGGAAGGGTTCAAAAGGATGTATATTTAGTAACTGACCTAGATTAGTGGTTGACAAACTATGAACACAGGTCAAATCCAGCCTACTTGTTCAGTAAAGTTTTATTGAAACATAGCCATGTTCATTCATTCACATGTTTACATACTGTATGAGTATTTGGCTGCTTTAGCACTATAGGAACCAAGTTATGTGGTTATCATAGACACCTTATGGCCTGCAAAACTTAAAATATGACCTTTTGTAGAAAAGTTTGCCTCCTATTGTCCTAGACAATTCTGATGCAGCTGACTCCTTAATTTCATAGGGTTAGGATGAGGACTAAATGAATTAATGTAAAACACTTGTAAACCTGCTCAATACATGCTAGCTATTGTTCTCTTTTCATCTGCTAGTGAAGTGACATTAATAAACGTCCTGATTTTACCACTCTTGCATTCCCATAATAAACCCAAGTTTATCATGATGTATTGTAAGAGACTATTTACTAATATTTAATTTAGGACTTGACATTAACCCCTGGATCTACAAATATGTTTTGTCTTGTTTGGGGCATTTTCTCTGTCTGATGCAAGTATCAAAGGTAAACTAGCCTTTCAAACGACCAGAAACATATTTTGCCTTTTCTCAGCTCTGGGACATGGTATACAGCATAAGAATTTTATATTTCTTGGCCACTTGGTAGCACTTACTCCTAAAGCTATATGCACTTAATGCCCTTTATTAGGACAGATCTTCAAATACCTTTTAAATTTCTTCTGAGGCTATGAGTGTATTCAGGTTTGTTACTTTTTCTTAATTAGATTTTGTTCAGTTTTAATTTCTTAGAAAAGCATTATTTCATTTATATTTTCAGATTTATTGATACGTGCTTGTACATAACATTTTCTTACAATTTTTAATATCTTTTCTACGTTTGTAGTTATGCCTCATTCTTATTCCTAATGTCATTTATTTATGACTTGAATCTTCTGGTCTGATCAATTTTTTTTACTGATTTTGCTGATTGAATATATCCATTTTTATTGTTATCTGTGTATATACATTGAGAATACATTTGACTGTAATTAACATAAAACTTGATTTTCGGAGGCTTGTGCAAGTAAGGGTTTATCTTTCTCCCACAACAAGAAGTCAATCAGCCACGTTGCTAGCCCCAGGATTGCCCCATCTCTCTGTTCTGCGGTGTCCTCGGCCCATGGGCTCTTATTCTCCTGTTTGGGGCCTCATAGTCCAGTTGGCTGTTACTGCAGACATCAGTCCACAACAAAGTCAGCAAAAGAGAGAAGGACAAAGGGAAAAGTCTTTCTCATTTTGAAGCTTTGCTTTTCAGGAATAAAGACCTGTCTTCATTGGCCAGATTCCTGCTTACTTCTTGGTCAGAACTCCAACTGCAAGACCGAGAAACTGAGCATGTAACTTTCCAGACTCCACTGTGGATGAGGCAAGGGCAGGGAAGGGACTGGGAATGAGTATGCAGTGAACTACCTGTTAGATGGGCCACTTGACCATTAATGCCTGTTTTACCTATATTATATCCTCCCTGCTAATCTGTTCAACACATAGTAAAAATAATTTGCCATAGTAATAGTGGGTTTCTTAATTTATTTTTGAGTTTCCAGTAGCTTTTTGTTTTGCTTTGCAACATTTTTGTATTTCCAAACCATGTTGTTAGGTATATGTCAACTTAAGATATCTCTTTGATCCACTTATTTTTTTTTTTTTAGGGGAAGGATTAGAGTCTCACTCTGTTGCCCAGGTTGGAGTGCAGTAGCACCAGGTGATCCTTCCACCTCAGCCTTCCAAGTAGCTAGAACTACAGGCGCACACTTCCACACCTGGTTAATTTTTTTTTATTTATTGTAGAGATGAGGTCTCGCCAAGTTGCCCAGGCTGTTTTTGAACCCATGGGCTCAGGCAATCCGCTTACCTCAGCCTCCCAAAGTGCTGGGATTACAAGCTTGAGCCACCACACCCGGCCAATTTTCCTTTAATATTAAATTTTTATTTGATCTGTAGCGACTACTGCCATGCCTGCAATCATTTTGTTGACAATTTCATAGTCTATCTTTTTCCATCTCATTCTTTTTTAATCTTTCTATGTCCTTAGATAATGTAAATAGCACACATTGAGTTTACCTAGTCTGAGAGTCTTGTCCTTTTTTTTTTTTGAGTTGGAGTCTCACTATGTCGCACAGACTGGAGTGCAGTGGCATGCTCCCAGCCACCACAGCCTCGACCTGCTGGGCTCCAGCGATGCTTCTGCTTCAACCTTCTAAGGATCGAGAACTACAGGCACGCGCTACCATGCCCGGCTATCTTGTCCTTTTAATAGGGGGATATAATGCATTCAAATATATTTCAGTTTTTTGCATTTATGAATGTACTCCTGAATCTCATTTAACGTTTTCTATTTACCATACTTCCTTATTTTTGTCTTGCCTTTTGTTAGATTAATGGAATTTTCCTTGATCCAAATTTTCTTGTGGTTTGGAAGTTACATAGCCTTGCACTTTTATTCTACTAGGTACTTAACTTAAAATTTGACCTTAGTATTTAAAGATAATTTGTTTTTTATTTTCTTCCTCTAAACAAAACAAGAACTTTAACACGCTTGTACACTGCATTCTCAAGCCCTACATGTTGTGATCCTTTTAGAGATAGATCATCTATGATGACTATTTAATTATCTACCTTGAACTGCAAGTTTCACTGTGTTCTCTGATCACTGTTACATCTTGTTTCTTCTTTGTTCTTGAATTCATTGTTTTCTTTGCATGTCCTTGAGTTTCTTTTATAGCAGTGATTAACTTCCTAAGCACTTGCATGTCTTAAACTGTCTTTATTTGGTCCTTTTAGTTTAATGCTAGGTGGGAAAGGTATAAATTCTAGTTTCAAATCTATTTTCCCAGAAAGGACATGGAAAATTTCTGAGCAAGGTGACTTGAGGAGCCAAGGAGTCATGGGAGTGGTGAGGAGCTGGGACAGCCTGGGGGAGGTCCAGGAAGTGACTCCCACCTTGCTCCTTAGAGTAGATGGGTGGGAGGTGCTGCTGGACCCCTCTCTGAGTAGGAAGAGCCTGGGCCATCTGTCCTTTGTCTGGGAGTCATAGCCCTTCACCAGGGGGATTGGTTCCTTCCCCAGAAGGCCTGAATTTAGAAAATGGGCAACCCCACACTGTGGCATCACACAGGCGAGTGTAGTGACACATTCAGGTAAGCCTCTAATCGAGAATCTCAGTTTCTCTTTTTCCTGTCCTACCCCAGAGCCCATTCCCCACCCCAAAATTCTGGTTCATTCATCATCCGACACATCCAACTGGTGCAATGTCAGCCTGGAATGTGGGACCTCAGGGGCCACAGAGAGTCTGACTGTGACCTGGCTGAGCAAGGGCCTCCCCGGGGACTTGGAGCAGAGAAGGAAGCTGGTGCCAGCCCCCACCTCCAGGAATCTAAGCCTGAGCCTGCCTCTGAGCCAGCTTAACGGCCACCTCATCTGTGTGGTCAGCAACCCTGTGGACCAGAAGAATGCAACTTTGGACCTGGAGAACCTCTGTCCATGGAAGGGTGAGTGTGACCTACTAGGAAGAGTGATGAGAACGGGCTGGCAGAGAGTAGGCTGAGGGCAAGCCTGGGAGGACCTGGGAAAGATATAGGACTGAGGAGCGCTGCCAGGCAGTTCATGTGGCACAGCCAAAAGGTCCTCACCTCAGTCAACAGTTACATCTTCAGGTCCAGGAGCTGGGTCATTCCATTGAGATCCCTGCATTTCCCATGATGTAAATGTGGGACTGGCATGTAGGCACCTGTTTCCAGTATGGGGGAGCCTGAAGGTCTGAATTAGCCATCAGACTCCAAGCAGGGAAGAAGGACTTGAGAGGTGAGGCCTGAAGAGCCCTCAGGGCACCCTCCCTCAGGCCCTGCAGTGCTCGTGTCCCCCAGACTCAGCCTCCCTCCCTGGATGGACTGGACAGGCATAGCCTGTACAGGCTGATAGATGCCTGTTTTTCATTTGTTTATCTTTGTTTTATTCTGCATGACAGACATCCCTTTCTGAGGATGGTTATCTCCAAAGAGTATGTGAACTACAGTCAGCCTTCTCTGAGCAGTGTGAGCATCTGTGGTCACTACTGCCATTTACCAAGCTTCCCTCAGTCAGCCTATGGGGCCACCTAGGCCATATAAAGGGACCATACAGGGTGGGTTAAGGGGAGGTCCGCAGTTCCAGCCTCCGGTGAGCAGGGCCTGAGGTTGGGGAAGGGAATGAGAAAGAAAACAAGAAACAGCGGAATTGGGAGGTCTCTCTCCTAAATAGGTGAGAGCAATTTTATTTTCACAGCATGCCCCTTATATAGGGCCAAACCACACTCTTAACAGGGAATGTTTTAACGCTCTAAGTATTTCTAGCATAACAACTGTGTTTTTCTAATTCTAAGTAATGCTATTGTTAAAGATTAGCAGCATTCGGGTTGGGCAGGCACGAGGTCTTGCTGTTCTGATTTTATTAAGTCAACACCCTAAGGGTAAGCAGAGTGAAGGGAATACTGGCCAGGCTTCCTTGAAACACAGGCCAGTGGCACAAGGACCCTGTCAGCTTATGCCCTCATCTCCTTCAGGGAGGGAGTGCTTATAAAGGCGCCATACTCTCTGGTCCTGGTTTCATAAAATACCAGTCAGCCCCCCACCCCCACCACCTTCCCAGGACTACACAGCAGGAATGCCTGATGTAAAAAGGAGGTGTAGGCATCAGTTCAACTGCCCTGACCCACCACTGTCCTCCTGAGCTCCACTCTCTCTCACCTGGGGCTCTCCTCTCAACAGTCTTCCTTGGTCACTTTCTTACTCACTCCTCCCCTCACTCAGCCCCAAACTTGCACTAAGTGTCTACTATGTGCGGCAGGCAGGGAGGGCACAGGGAAAACAAGACAAGTCACCACCTCAAGGAACTTACAGTATAGGGGGCACAGCCCATACTGACTAAACTATGTGACCATGGGCAAGTTACTTAACTGGTGAGATGGATAATAATTCTACCTATTTCATAGGGTTGTTATGAGAATTAAAAGAGGATACATATGTAA
>CAUYQG010278388.1:0-20476 GCA_963574415.1 Tarsius wallacei
GCTGACCATGTGCAGAAGATTAAAACAAGACTCCTACCTATCACTATACACAAAAATCAACTCCAAATGGATCAAAGAGCTCAACATAAAATCTCAAACTGTAAGAACCTTAGAAAATGCAGGGGAAATTGGAACTGGAAACCATTTCCTGATCAAAACCCCAAGTGCCCATGCCATAGGAGATAAGATAGACAAGTGGGACTTCATCAAACTGACAAGTTTCTGCAAAACCTAAGAAACCATCAAGAGAGCAGGGAGACAGCCCACAGACTTGGAAAAAATATTTGCCAACTATATGACAAAGGCCCCAACATCTAGGATCACAAGGAACTCAAGTGTACTGAAAAGAAAGAAAAAACAAACAGCCCCAATACAAAGGGGTCAAAAGATATGAATAGACACTTCTCAAAAGAAGACATACAAACAGTCAACCAATACATGAAAAAATGCTCAGCCTCACTAGTCATCAGAGAAATGCAAATTAAAACCACACTGAGATACCACCTAACTGCAGTCAGGATGGTCATTATCAATAACAAAAAACAACAGATGCTGGAGAGGATGAGGGGAAAAGGGAACACTTCTACACTGTTGGTGGTAATGTAAACTAATACAACCTCTGTGGAAAACAGTTTGGCGATTCCTAAAAGATCTAAAAATCGATCTCCCATATGATCTCACAATCCCCCTATGGGAGATATAACCAGAGGAATTTAAATTACTCTATGAAAAAGATACCTGCACACATATATTTATTGCAGCATTTTTTTCAATAGCAAAAACATGGAACCAACTGTGCTGCCCATCAAAAAAGGACTGTATTTTTAAAATGTGGTACAGATACATGAAGGAATATTATGCAGCCATAAAGAAGAACAAAATCATGAATTTCACAGCAACCTGGATGGACTTAGAGTCTATAATACTGAATGATCTTTCACAGAAACAAAGAACTGAGTATCACATGTTCTTACTCATAAGCTGACCTTGAACAATTATTGTAATATTAAGAAAAGGATTGGCAGTACGGGGAATCTGCTGGAGGAGGGGAGCACACCTCATCAACAAAGGTACCTGCATAATTAACATGTGTATACCTAACCCTGAATTTTACCCCTCATCTTTAAAAGTAAAAATTCAAAAAAAGAAAAAAATGGCAACAAAATGAGATACCACTTCACATCACATAGGATGACTATAATAAAAAAGACAGACAGTTACAGGTGCTGACGAAGACGTAGAGAAATTGGTGGGCAGAATGCAAAATGATGCAGCCACTGGAGAAAACAATTTGGCGGTTCTTGAAAGAGTTAAGTATAATATAAGCATATGACTCAACAATTTCACTCTTAGATATATACCTCAAGTAATTGAAAATTGATACTAAAACAAATACTTGTGCACAAATAATACAATTGACTTGTAATAGTACTATTGTGAAATCAGTATTATTTGCAATCATCAAAGGATGAAAACAACTGATAAATGAATCAACTGATGAACTGGATGAAAAATGTGGTTTGTATATTTTACCAATAAAAGAATCAAAGCACTGATATATGCTACATGTATGGATGGATTTTAAAAGCATTATGCTTAATAAAAAAACTACAAAAGGTCACATGTTGAGTGATCACATTCATCTGAAAAATTCAGAATAAGTAAATCTGTAGAGACAGAAACCAGATTGGTGCTTGCCAAGGCCTGGAACAGGGGAAAGTGGGAATGGCTGTATAGTTGGCACAGTTTTTTTGAGGAAGTGATGAAAATATTTTGAAACCCGATATAAGTGATCAATGTGCAACCTTGTGAGTATCACTGAACTGCTCACTTTCAAATGATTAATTTTATATTTTTGGATTCATCTTTTTTTTTTCAAAAAGTAGAACAAGTAATGGTATAAATTGTTCCTCTTGTCAAACCCTCCAATGGCTTCCCATTTCACTCAGAGTAAAAGACAAAGCTCTTAACATGTCGCATGCAATCTGATCCTCTGTTGCTTCTCTGAGGTCTTTGTGTTCTACCCTCACCCTTTTTTATTCCACTGACCTCCTTGCTGTTCCCTAAAAACTCAAGTCTGCTCTTTCCCAATCCCCAGGGCCTGTGAAAGTGCTGTTCCCTCTTCCTGGAATTCTCTTCCTCTAGATATCACATGGCTCAGTCATTCTCCTCCTTTGAGACTCTGCTCAGCTGTTCTTTTTAAAGTGAGTCTCCCTCTGACCCAAATATTTAAGTTACAGACCTTTAACCACAGCATTGCCTACTCATCTCTGCCTTTATTTTTCTGGCACACTTATCATCAGCTGGCACTCTATATTTTGTGTATTTATGTCCCATTTCCTAATATTTACTTAAGGCCATTGAGGATAAGGATCTCTATTCTGTTTCCTGTTGTTTCCCCAATGCTAAAGCCCTTGTTAGCTCTTAAGTCATTCTACACATCCTTATTGGCCTCCTTTTAGTTCTATGTTTTATTAATCAGAGGCACTATTGGGAGACTCCAATTCAAAGTTGAGTTCCATGGGGAGATATATATATATATGTAGTACTTGTGAGATATTAGATATATATAACTATATATTACTACACACACACACACACATATATATATATATACAGATATATACATATGTAGTACTTGTGAGATATTGGTTATATATATATATATATCTGTATATATATATATGTAGTAATATATATATACACACATATATATATCTGATATGTATATTTGATGCAGGACATTTCTGCTCCCAGAACCCCTAGGTTTTAAATGCATTACCTTACATATAAAGACTACTAAATTATTAAAAACTCTTGCCCTAAAAGTGAGTAATTTACTTGTCTGTGCTGGTAATAATAGAACGGTTACTCATGAGGAGTGCCATTTAATTAGTTCTAAATATTCTTTTCCTACATCTCTGTATTAGTCAATTATTAGGTGGGGACAATAAGCAATTATTCCTCACACATCTATGGGTCAGCATGTTCGTGGCTGGCTGGTCTTGAGAGAGATGGTCTGAGTGACTCTATAACATGCGGTAGTCTTAGCTGAGTTTGACTCCTAACTCAGGTCTGTTACAGATGAAGAGGCAAGTATTTCCCTGGAAAAGATCTTTTCATTTGACCGCAGAAGAGCCAGTGGAAATGTCCAAAGCCCCTTTCAAAGCATAGGCTCAGAATTGGCCACAATCCCATCGCATTCCAATGGCCAAAGCAAGCCTCATGTTATAGCTAAAGATCAAGAAGTAGAAAGTACACCCTACCTGTCTTTGGAAGAATTTCAAAGTTTCATGGCAACAAACAAGGATTCAGGAAGGGATACAAAATTGGGCCTAATATCTCAATCTACCACACCATGTCTAGTCTCCTTATTAGAAAATAAAGAACAGTTGGAAACCAGACCCTCATTTTACTGTTAGTGTTATTATTATTAATTTATGTAATTGGGAGAATGCATTTTATAGCCTTTGTTTTAAAAAACTAACAATCAAAATACACTTACAAATTGTGATTTCAATTTGTATAAGCCATTCACATGTACATTATAAGGAAATAGATAGAAATTCCTAATACTTTTCCTTTTCCTCAGTGAATGAATACCTTTCCCTGACATGTAGGTTGAGTCGAATTCTAAGTCTTCCACTCTCAGGGAGGTACAAAGATGACCATAAATTCATAAAATGTGACATTTTAATCAAGCCCCAAGCTGTTGGATAAGTACATTTCACTGCACTTGAAGGAAAACAGGAGATGTCAGGTAGGTATACAGATGAGCACAAAATTATCCTTAGTACTTCGCTGATCATTACGAATACCAGAGTATCAAATTATTCAGAAAAGAAAAAGTACTAAATCCTTCTAAAAGTCATATTTCCAATTTTCTTCTCAATTTCATTTTGAGAAAATTTGGACACAAGTTTATTCAAAAGCTGACATTTTCTTTCAGCACAGCTCTTCTGTACAAAAATATGTACAATGGATCTACTGGTATTATTAGAGACTATTAAGCTTTGGAAGCATGAAATCAACTAGAAATTATTATTTTAATTCTAGGCACTTGTGCATAACAGGATGAATGCTCTGCCAAATAAACCTTCATCAGGACTCTACCTAGTATTCTACATACTAATGGAGCTTGCAGTTTAGAATACAGATGTGTGGGGATGCAGCCACAGAGATGCACTCAAAACAAGATATTTGTCGCCCATCTCCTGAGAATTAACAGTTACTGAACTAAGAACTGAGGCAAAACATATGCCACTCTTCCACTGTCTCCTGGCTTTTCTCCTTGGTGATATAACTGAACTGACCTGACTTGGTTTTCTAGGAACATAATTGTGAAATAAGAGGCATTGCTATTCTATCAAGGGATAATTTCTCTCTGTCTCTGCCTCTCTCCTCTCTCTCTCTCTCTCTCTCTTTCTCTCTCTCTCTCTCCTCTCCTCTCCTCTCTTTCTCTCTCTCTCTCTCTCTCTCTCTCTCTCTCTCTCTCTCTCTCTTTCTCTCTCTCTCTTTCTCTCTCTCTCTCAACTCTCTCTCTCTCAAATACACACACACACACATACACACACACCTTTCCCTATTGGTATATGTTGTACTCATTAAAAAAGGTAACTGACCAAAGGTACCATTCATTATTTCAGCATCAGGGAATGATAAGTTACTTTTTGCCATCACTCCATTCTATATTTTTTCCACCAAGTAATCTCACTTTCCAATGCGTTATTTGCTGAGATGAGTAACAATTTAAAGTGAGAAGATGGTGAAGAGTAGAACAGTTAAATATTTTGTTACTTTTTCAGCCTCCTGGAAAGAGGACAGTTAGGGTGGATAACAAGAAAAATGGATAGGGAACAGGTACTTACCACAAAGTACCTGTTGAAAGCAGGACATATTTATCTTTGGTTTTCTTTCACATTTGAAAATCAAAAACATTACAGAACTAGAAGGGGCTTCAGAAGATATCACTTCTGTTCTTTTACTGTAAGGCAAACCACAAAGAAACTAAGTGGGAGGGTTGTGACTCAAGCTGCAATTCTGCCATTTTCCTCTATAATCTGGAAAGTCTTTGGTTTAAAGAAATAGTAGTGTTTTGTGTCACTTACGGAACATTTCAGAAAGTCTGCATTTCTGACATCTCCCATTCAACATCTAAAATCTGGTAATGATGGATTATGAATATATGAGATAATTGTTATTTCTTGCTTCGTTCTTTTCCTCTTCTATTTTATTTATTTATTTATTTATTCACTCATTCATTCATTCATTGTCATAATGGTGATTTCATTTAACTTCTTGTTAGAATTAAGAGAAGGAAGGAAGGAAGAGAGGGAGGAAGGGAGGGAAGGAGGGAGGGAGAAAGGACGGGAGGAAAGGAGGAAGGAGGGAGGAGGGAGGTAGGGAGGGAGGGAGGAAAGGAGGAAGGAGGGAGGAGGGAGGGAGGGAGAGAGAAGGGAGGGAGAGAGGGAGGGAAGGAAGTAAAAGAAGGGATTTTTAAATTATTGCAGTCAATAATTGATACAGAAAAAAATTGTTCTTTCTTTCACCAAGTTGTCATTCTTATGACAGGCGATATATGTTCCAAAAAAGAAAATAACCTTAGAATATGGGCATTTATCAGTTTAACATTCTTAAAGCTTATGTGAATTTTTGCCAAGGCATTTACCTTGGTTAAACTTTTTCTGAAAACTTTTATTTAGAGAAATGAGAGATCATGGTGTATGACTTTAGGTCCTCTGGAAAGGATGTTCAATGAGCTTATACTTCATTTTTCAGCATTTCAAGTACCAACTCTCAGCAGCACTAAATTAAAATTAGAACCTTAATAAATTTTTCCAAATGACAACAAAGGGTTGTGTGACCATCCTGTTACTGATAATATGCTCTACTGAGTTAGCATGTGAATTGAGTGAGTCAGGTGGGATGTGTTTCACTGAATCATAATGGTGTTTCTAAAAAATAAACTTTTCCAAGTTATAAGACACAAGACTATGAAAGTAAACCTCCTGAGTTATAATTTTGAGGAATTAAATCACATAGTTACAGAATATCATTATAAACTTTACAGAGAAATAAAGTTCTACATTAATATTATTGAACTCATTCATTAAACCTGTTTCTTTTGTTTCTAGAATTTTTGGTAATTGCATAGGTTCGTTTGTGTTAAGATGAAATATATCAAGCTAGAATTTAGAAACTTTTTTCAGTTTTGTATTTCTGTCCAATTGTGTTTTTTAAATGTGCTTATATTTTCCCTAAGCATTTAAACTTATTCATAATGGCATTCATTATGGATTAGAAGTTACCTAAATTGTACTTAAGATTTTCAAACGCCAGATTTAAAATGAAAATTGCATTCAGAGACACAAGAGAGGTTTTTGTTTTGTTTTGTTTATTTTGTTTCTTATCGCTTACCAAGCTAAGAAAACCCAACAACCAAAACCTTTGAATACATCCTGAAAACTCAATGTGTCAAATATCAGGGCCATTTTCTCTTACCATTTGCAAATAAACAATATGAATCACAGTCACTCTTTGCTGTAATGACTGCATCCTTGATTTCAACAATTATAAAAAAGCTAGAGTGAAAACCAAAGGCCACTGTTAAAGGACCTGTAATTTTTTGGAAGAGACCTTCCATGCTATAGTTTTAGGATAAAAGCTGAATTATAAATGAACTTGGGAAAATTTGCAAGGTACTAACTGTAAGTCCCACATTGCGCAGTCTTCCTGTGCAAAGGAAAATCCCCTTTGAAGAGATTAGCGGAGGTGGTTTGTGTGTGATCACAGCAGCTGAGATGATGTGTGACTTTTGCCTAGCTTAAAGTGGATTAGCAAGACTTAAAAGATGGAAAATTGTTTTGTGTGAAACTCACCATGCTTCTGGAAACATAAATGAAATCACAGTCCTATGAACTTAAATCTGATTTCTATTAGTTCAATGTGGTGAAAATCCCCTTCTAAATGTTTAAACAAAAAAAGGATTGCAGCTTGCCAATATTCACATCGACTAATGATTGTAAAACATTTGAAAAAAGATTTCTTAAGTTTTTTTTTATAGGCTTCGGGTTCGTCCACAGAAATGTTACTTTATATGTCTGAGTGACAGTGTGGTAAAATAGACAGATCATTAGGACAAAATAGAAATAATCAGATTCTGTTCCCAACTCAGCCACCAACTATCTGAGTGACTTTAGATAAAACACTTAACCTTTCTTAGCATTTGTATTCTTACTGATGAAATGAAAGAATATGTACCCCAAAGCCCTTAAAATTTGCAACATGTATTCAATTATGCTATATATTTGAGAGTGCTTTAAACGCAATGAAGTATTCTTTAAGTTTTATTTATTACTAGTATTCACATCTTTGGCTGTAATTATTGATGACTTCTATCAATATCATATAATATACCTATAAATATATGATTTCTCTGAAACCTTCTTATTCCATAACAAAAAGAGGAAGACTAAGGATGACTTATATAAAGAACAGATCATTGGGTTGAATAAATGTTGTTTTATTTGCTTTCTTCCATCAGCAAAATCTATCATTCCATCTAACCAAATAATTTAAGTTGCTTGTAAGCCATCAGACCTCACTTCATTTTTCATAAATATAAAAAAATGAAAGTTATACCACATGTTTAAAGTGACCCATGGTGTATATATCTCTTTGCAAGAAACAAATAATGTTATAAAAACGCAAGAGAGTCCAGGGAGGGGAATTTGTCTTACTTTACTTTTCTATGGGCCTCCAATGTCCAGCGTTTAGTGTTCTCCTCTCTGTCAATCTTGCAAAGAGAAAGTTACTTGTCAGCAAGCTACCAAAGTCATTAAGATTATAAATAGGAGTCAACCATCTGTTTTTATAACCTCTTTTTTCTCCATTGACTGTTGATAGGTCCTTACTTAGAGAAGGAAATATTTTAAAGCCCTGACATTTTTGTGAGAAACAAAGAGGCCTGCTGACCACTTACTGGGATACTCTACCTTTGGTAAAATA
Source organism: Tarsius wallacei (assembly GCA_963574415.1). Lineage (NCBI taxonomy): Eukaryota > Metazoa > Chordata > Mammalia > Primates > Tarsiidae > Tarsius > Tarsius wallacei. The sequence goes on from CAUYQG010278388.1 coordinate 8,008, forward strand.
TTAACCTTCTCAGTTTTTAGAGTTTGGGGGTTCTCATGCACAGCACCTGGTCTGTTCTGCTATTATTTTAAGAACCATTATGTTCCAACATAGAAAGACAATTCTCAACTAAAAGCAAAATACATTGCAAAAGATGTTTAATGAATAAAACAGCATGCAGCAAATAATAGAAAAAACATGATACATCACTTAATCACCTACATTCTTCTAAAATTACAAACTTTTTGACCTGACACAGATTTTTACTTTAAACATCTATACAATTTTCAAAGGGGAAACTAATGTGAATTTATATACTCAAAATGGAAGAATGATTATCTGTAAGTATGACATAAAATGTAAGGAGAAAAATAATATACCTTTTCGTTCACTATCTCAATTGATCATTTAGTCTCAATACATTTGTGCCCATTTTCTGATGGCAGAACACATATTTAGGGATATTAAGTAACAGCTGAAATTTGATTCTCAGAAGTCTGAATCCAAAGCCTGTTCAGACTTTCATAGAAAACATAATGGTGAAACAACGAAGTTGACCAATTTTAGCAACTAAGAAATAGTTTAAAATTCTCATTAATATTACAAACATACTTATGACATAAAAATCAGAAAATATAGGATAATTATTAAAATCAGAATATTAGGATGTACAGATTATCACATGGTATTCTTAAAATATTATAGTAGATTTTACTATTGATCAAGCCTTTGTTGGCACAGTTTCTGTCTTGTTCTGAACTTAAAGCCAGTCTAGATCACTGCTGGAAATCCAACCTCAATGAAGAAAGTCATAACAATCTGAAAGATGAAACTTCTGTAGTGAATATTTGAACAAGCTCCAGCAATTCAAATAATATCTATTACTAGCCACAACGTCCACTGGATCAGTGTGAGTCAGGCCCAAGACCTTGTCAAACAGATAAGAAAGCACCAATCTTTTTGAACAGACTTGCACAAGAGAGAATGAAAACCTATTTTTCAAGACTACATGACTCCAAAAATAATTTAGCATATTTGAAAAATGAAAAGAAAGAAACCAGCTAACAATGATATCCTGACAGCATGACGTTCCAGCCATGCCTGACGACAGATGATCTATCCCTAGGTTTTAGTGTTAGATGAGTCAAACAAGTTTACTTTTCTGTTTAAGATAGTCTTTATTGTGAAAGGATGAGGATCCTGAAACTCTTTAAGCCATGAAGATTAACTTTTAAAATTCCCTGATAATGAGTTTTTTTTTTTTAATGGAAGGGACAAATACAGTAAGTTGCTGTTGCAAATGTCATAAAATAAATAAATTTGCTCTGGTGAGCAAATCCAAGATGATTTGCTACCATGTTACACATAATGTTATATGATAGGAAAAGCTTAGCATACAATGTATTGTCATGAGAACAAAAGAATATACAAGAATACTTTTTGAAAGAAAACCAGTGGATGGCAGGAAGAAATAGGCTAATAATGATTATGTTGATATTTTCCACACTGTAAGAATAAACACTTCTTCATCTTTGTGGCTTTCAAGAATAGAAAAGGGAAAAATACAAGGAGTAAATAATACTTAACAGAATATAAAAAGTCCAATCAAAATGATTTGTGCCAATTTAATATTATGCTAAAATATTCAAATATAATCAACCTTTAGGTTAGCTCCAAGTGAAGACAAAGAAATTGATAGCCGGATGAAGAGAATAGAATTGATAATACTGTAAGATGCTTTCTGCTCTGCTCCCAAGCACCTTGCTCAATAGTTATGGGGTCTAAGAAGAATGTCATCTGAGGACAGAAGCTGTTGGTCAGAAGATGTTAGGGTAAGGTTATTGAATACAGGTTACATCCCATGCCATTGTGGTTAAGATACAGTGCAGACTAAACTTGCCTTGGGGAGAATAAAAAGGAGTTTTCACAAAGATGAATAAGCTCCAAAATTAGAATTTCCTAAATATACTTACCTTAAATTATGTTCATCTCATATTGCCACATTCATCCATAGCATGCATTTCGAAATTTTACATTTTTCTTCTAGGTCTTATCCTGTCATCTGATATTTTGTTGATGTGTCATGTCAAACTTCAAAACCCCCAAATTCTTTATGTGTGTGTGTGTGTGTGTGTGTGTGTGTGTGTGTGTGTGTGTGTGCTGGAGTCTAACTCTGTCGCCCAGGCTGGAGGGCAGTGGCATGTTCATGGCCACCACAGTCTCGACTTGCTAAGCTCAGGTGATCCTTCCACCTCTGCCTTACAAGTAACTGAATCTGCAGCACGTGCCACCACGCCCGGCTAATTTTTTGATTTATTGTAGAGATGAGGTCTTGCCAAGTTGCCCAGGCTGATCTTGAACCCCTGAGTTCAGGCAATCCTCTCGCCTCAGCCTCCTAAAATGCTGGGCTTACAGGCTTGAGCTACTGCGCCCAGCCTTAAACTCTTGTTAACTGTGTCCCAGAAGAAAAAGACTGTTATCTTTCGCTCTTTCCACTCAGTTACAATCATTATTTAACAACAGTGAAAATGGAGAACAAAGGTCTGAAATAATGTTCAATAAACACAAATAATTAAATTCAATTAGGATAAAAGATAAACAATTATGCAAAAGGAGAGACTTATCCAGATGGACATCCAAAACCTACCTGCCTTAAGATAAAATGTTTTTGCCCTCTCAGAAATAACTTCTAATCCTATTTATTATTAATACCATAATAATAATAATATAATGACAATGATAGGTTTTTAAGAGTTCTGATTACCACTAAGCACTATTTTTTTTTTAGCACTTTTGCATTAAATCCTCACAACACTATGAGATAAGCACAATCGTTATTCCCTATTTAGAAAAAAGAAAAGCAATTTAAAGACAGGTTATGTAACTTATCAATTGTCACACAGCAACACACTGGGTTCTATAGCTATAAAGCTCTACCATCACCCTGGAGTATTGACAAATATTCATGCAGTGGGTGTTCTAGAAACTGCAAATATGAACCTACGTGGTCTATTAAGGATAATTTTGCATGATGTTCACCCAGTGACCTTGATGATACTACCTTCTGGGACTTATTATTGTTTAGGAAAAAAAAACTAAAATAAAACTTAAAGGCTAGTGTATCAAGTATTAGATGCTATCAAGTTAATTAAAATTTATATCTGAATCATCATTCACAAAGATTTTGTTTATGTTTATGTTTTTCTTCATTACCGCTAGCCTCATTGAACTTCTGAATATATCTCATTGCTATTGCAAATTACAGCACATATCTATTTATTAAATCATTTTCTGTGTTGAAAGAAAAAGATACATTCTCCAAAAGTGTTCATATTCAGAATAGCTCGAATATGATGACTATGTAATACAAACCCCAGTGATGTTTTGAGTTACCCTTAATTTTACTATTTTACTGGTTAAATATATATAGGATTTATATACATATATCTGCCACAGTCACGTGCCACATAACATTTCCCTTGGCTGGGCTCAGTGGCTCAGTCTGTAATCCCAGCACTTTGGGAGGCAAGTGAATTGCCTGTGCCCGTGGGTTCGAGACCCATCTGGGCAACTTGGCAAGACCTCATCTCTACAATAAATCAAAAATTAGCTGGGCGTGGTAGCGCATGCCTGTAGTTCCAGCTACTCGGAAGGCTGAGGCGAAAGGATCGCCGGAGCCCAGCAGGTCGAGGTTGCGGTGGCCTGGAGCGTGACACTGCACTCCAGTCTGGGAGACAGAGTGAGACTCCAACTAAAAAAAAAAATAAAAAACACATTTTCCTCAAAGACAGACAGACTGCATATACGATAATGGTCCCATGAGAATATAGTGAAGTTGAAAATTTCCTATCTCATAAGAACTCCCTAGCCATCGTAACATTGTAGCACAATGTCTTGCATATTTGTAGTGATACTGACACAAACAAACCTACTACCTGTGCTACAGGTAGTATAAAAGTATAGCACATACAATTACATTATATAATTATGTATAGTACATAATACTTGATAGTGATAATAAATTACTATGTTACTGGTTTATATATTTACTATACTTTTTAATCATTATTATAGAGTATAATTCTACATATTAAAAACAAAGTTAGCTGTAAAACAGCCTCAGGCAGGTTCTTCAGGTGGTATTCCAAAAGAAGGTATTGTTATTCTAGGAGATGACAGCTCCAGTGCGCTCCTGCCCCTGAAGACCTTCTAGTGAGACATGATGTGGAGGTGGAAGACAGTGACATTGATGATCTTGACCCTGTGTAAGCCTAGGCTAATGTGTGTTTGTGTCTTAGTTTTTAACAAAAAGTTTAAAAAGTAAAAAAAAGATACAAGCTTATAGAATAACTATCCAGATAAAAAAATATTTTGTACAACTGTACAATGGATTGATGTTTAAAACTAAGTGTTATTACAAAAGCCAAAAAGTGAAAAAAATGAAAAGTTTATGAAATAAAAATGTTGCAGTAAGCTAAAGTTAATTTATTATTAAAGAAAGAAAAATTTTTTTTATAAATTTGTGGAGCCTGAGTGAACAATGTTGATGAAGTCTGCAATAATGTCCTAGGCCTTCACAGCCACACACCACTCACTCAGTGACTTACCCAGAGCAACTTCAGCCCTGCAAGCTACATTCATGGTAAGTGCCCTATAGGTGTGCACCATTTTTTATCTTTTATACTGTATTTTTACTGTGCCTCTTCTATGTTTAGATACACAAATACTTACCATTGTACTTCAATTGCCTACAGTATTCAGGGTAGTAATGGGTTTGCCACCTAGGCTCAATAGGCTATACCATACAGCCTAGGTGGGTAGTAGGCTATCCCATGCAGGTCTTTGTAAGTACACTCTATGGTGTAAGCACAATGACGAAATTGCTGTTAGAATGTATCCCTGTTGCTTAGTGTCACATGACTGTATATATTTTTTGTAAATTTGTGGAGCCTATATTTTTATTGTATGCAAAAAAATTAAGTTCCAAAGATCCACTTTTTTTTTTACAGATATTTAACAGCAAGTTGATGCATGATTTGTAAGCATTACTTAAATTTGAATGTATTGTGATTGAAACCAGCCCCTCCCTTCTCTAAAAGCGAGTAGACAGAAGTCATGCCTACAGAGATTGTTTGTCATTATGTAGGTGTTGCATTATCTGATATTTGCATATTTAACTAGTAGAGATTATAATTTTTGTCCCAAGAATCTGTGCCTGGTATGTAAAAAATGTTTTTGCTCATTCATTCAACAGCTTTGGGTGCCAAAGTGATATTTGGTTACAAGGATAAATTGTACAGTGGTGAAGTCTGAGCTTTTAGGGTTCTCATGACTAATGTGTACATTTTCCCCAATGTGTACATTGTACCCCTGGAATTTACGTATTTAAAAAAGTTTATTTAGTCTTATAGGTTTAAACTTCAGTCCCCTTGAAATTACTCTCCATTTGATGTAATATACCTATAAAGACATCTTTTTCACTCTTCAAAACAGTTTTTGAACTTGTCAATTTTGATGCCTTTCAGTACTTCTGCCTTTTTTTTGTTTGTTTGTTTGTTTGTTTCAACTATTGCACATCAACAAAACTTTTCCCTTTGAGAACTTTTTTCAACAGGGAAACAAACAAAAAAATGTTGCTCAGGACAAGCAAGGGAGTCATGCTGGTTTTGCTCAAAAACTGCTGAACACTCAGCATATGGGCACATGCACTCAGAAATCACCCACCATGAAATAGGCAAATACTTTGAAAGAATCTCCAAAAAAATTCACGGAAGCCAAACTGCAGCCTCTCACAGAAACTCTAGCTCGTACATCGATACTGATGGATTCCTAGAAAACTTACCTAGTGGGGGAATCCTATATTACAAGGGCCCTGCACTCCAAAATATAATTCTGGGCTTTTTTCAGTCCCCTCATATATATATACACCACATTTTCTTTATCCACTAATCAGTTTTTGGACTCTTAAGTTGATTCCATATCTTTGCAATTGTGACTTGTGCTGCTATAAATATAAATGTGTGGATGTCTTTTTCTTTTCCTTTGATTAGATACCTAGTAATGGGATTGCTGGGTCAAATGGTAGCTCTACTTTTAGTTCTTTGAGAAATCTCTGTAGCATTTTCCATCGAAGTTGTACTAATGTACATTTTCACCAACAGTGTATAAAAGTTCCCTTTTCACTGTATCCATGTCATTTATTGTTTTTTTTTTAAATAATGGACATTCTGACTAGGGCAAGATGATATCTCATTGTGGTTTTAATTTGCATTTCCCTAATGATTAGTGATGCTGAACATTTTTCATATTTTGGGTCTCTTTGCATATCTTCTTCTTCATCTTCTTTTTTTTTTTTTTTTTTTGAGTTGGAGTCCCATTCCCCTTGCCCTGGCTGGAGTGCAGTGGCATGCTCACAGCCACCCCAGCATCAACCTGCTGGGCTCAGGCAATCCTTCTGCCTCAGCCTTCCAAGTAGCCGGGACTACAGGCTTGTGCTACCACACCCGGCTAATTTTTATGGTTTATTGTAGAGATGAGGTCTCACCAAGTTGCCCAGGCTGTTCTCAAACCAGTGAGCTCAGGCAATCTCCTCACCTTGGCCTCCCAAATTTGTATATCTTCTTTTGGAAAATGTTTGTTCATGTCGTTTGATCACTTTTTAATGGGATTTTTTTTTTCTTGCTGATTTATTTTCATTCTTTGTAAATTCTGGATATTAGTACATTAGATGTATACTTTGCAAATATTTTTTTTCCATTCTGTAGGTTGTCAATTTACTCTGTTGATTATTTATTTTGCTGTCCAGAAAATTTTTTGTTTAATGAAATCCCATTTATTTATTTTTGTTTTAGTTGCATTTGTTTTTGGGGTCTCAGTCATAAATTCTTTGCCAAGGTATATGTCCAGAAGAGTTTTTCTTAGATGTTCTAGATTTTTTACAATCTTGGGTCTTACATTTAAGTCTATAATCACCCTGAGTTAATTTTTATTTGTGGTGAGATAGAGATTCAATTTCATTCTTCTGCATGTGGCTATCCACTTTTCCCAGCACCATGTATTGAATAGGGTGGCCTTCATCTGTGTATGGTTTTTGTCTGCCTGCTGAAGGTCAGTTGATTGTAGGTATTTGACTTTATTTCTGGGTTCTCTACTCTGTTCTGTTAGCCGATGTGTCTACTTTTATACAAGTACCATGCTGTTTTGGTTACCATATTCTTGTAGTATAGTTTGAAGTCAAGTAATGAATGTGATGCCCAGTTTTGTTCTTTTTACTTAGAATTGCTTCAGCTATTGGGACTATTTTTTGGTTCTACATGAATTAGGCTTATTTTTTCTAATTTTGTGAAAAATTAAATTGGTAATATGATAGAGATTGTGTTGAATCTGTAGAATGTTTTGGGCAGTATAATCACTTTAATAATATTGATTCTTGCAAACCATGAGCACAAGATGTTTTTCTATTTGTGTCATTTACAATCTCTTTCGACAATGTTTTATAGTCCTCCTTGTAGAGGTTATTTACCTTCATAGTTATGTATGAATCTTTGGTATGTACTTATTTATTTATTTATTCATTTTTGCACCATTGTAAATGGAATTGAGTTCTTGATTGATTCTCAGTTTGATCATTATTGGTGCATACAGGTGCTATTGATTTGTGTATGTTGATTTTATAACCTGAGATTTTGCTGAATTTATTCATCAAATCTAGGAATCTTTTGGAGGAGTCTTTGGGGTTTTCTAGGCATAAAATCATATCATAGGCAAACAGAGATAGTTTGACTTCCTCCTTTCCAATTTGGCTGCCTTTTATTTCTTTCTCTCACCGGATTGTTCTGGCTAGGAATTCAGCACTATGTTGAATAGAAGTAGAAAAAATGGACAACCTTGGATATGACCTTGAAATTAGTGCTTTTGAACCTAATTAACCTGCATTGAATTTAATAATATAGGATTAGGTTGGGTCTCAAATCCAGTGTGAGTGACTTAGCCTTATAAAAAAGAAGTAAATTTGGGGACAGAGACACAAATACACAGAAAGGAATGCTAAGTGAAAACAGAAGCTGAGGTTTGAGTGATGTGCTTACCAGCGAATGAACATCAAAGATTGTGGCCAACCACCAAACACCAGAGGCTAGGAAGAAACAAGGAAGGATCCTTCCCTGGAGCCTTCAGAGAGAATAATCTTGCCAACATCTTGATTTCAGACTGCTAGGCTCCAGAGATGTGAATAATAAATTTCTGTTGCATAAGCCGCCCAGTGTGGTTCTGTTATGATAACTGTTACAGGAACGAATACAGATGAGTACAACAGAAGACAATGAGGCAAGAGTGGTTAGCACAGGTTTGTTAGAGAAAGTGTGTCTTGTGTCTGCAAAGGTTGACTTTTAAGAGGCGACCTGAAGTGTGATAAGCATTGTGAGGAACAGAGAAGGGAAAAAAAACTTTAGGTGTAGAAAAAAACAAAAACAAAGACCCAAAGTCAAAAAAGAACTCAAGAACTTTAAAGGAGGGCAGTGGGACCTGGAGCGGAGATAGAAAGACAAGAGATATGTAGGAAAAGGTAGGAAAGGTGGACAGGGTAAGAGCAAATATTTCCTAGCTTCTAGGAAGATCCACCCCAATGAGGAGCAAAATCACATCATCAATAGCTATGATTCACAGCGGGTAATAACAAACTCTCCAAGGAATATTCAGACTTCAGAAAAATGAAGCAATTATTTCCTTCTGTGATTTTGTGAAAGATTTGTTGACAAAGTACCTTTTGTACTGGGCCTTATTTTTCTATTTATTTATTTATTTTTATTTAAAAATACTTTATTGCTAAAAAATGCTAACAATCATCTGAGCCTTCAGCAACCTATAATCTCTTTGCTGGTGGAGGGTCCTGCCTTGATGTTGATGACTACTGACTGATCAAAGTGGTGGGTGCCGAAGGCTAGGGTGGCTGCAGCACCTCCTTAAAATAAGACACAATGAATTTTGCCACATTGTTGACTCTTGCTTTCATGAAACATTTCTCTGTAGCATGTGATTCTGTTTGACAGCATTTTATCCATAGTAAAATCTTTCAAAATTTGAGTTAATTCTCTCAAACTCTGACTCTGCCTTATCAACTAAGATTGTGTAATATTCTAAGTCCCTTTTTGTCATTTCAACAATGCTCACAGCCTCTGTAACAGGAGTAGATTTCATCTGAAGAGATTTCTTTCAGTCCAGGATCAGTGGCTCACATCTGTAATCCTAGCACTTTGGGAGGCCAAGGCAGAAAGATTGCTTGAGACCAGAAGTTCAAGACTAGCCTGGGAAACATAATGAGACCTTGTCCTTAGAAAAAATTAAAAACAGTAGCTGAGTGTGGTGGTGCCTGCCTGTAATTCTAGCTAGGGAGGCTGAACAGGGAGGACTGCTTGAGTTCAAGAGTTGGAGGCTACAGTAAGATATAATTGTACCATTGCACTGCCGCCTGGGTGACACAGTGAGACCCTATCTCAAACATAAAGCAAACCATTATTTTTGCTCATCCACAAGAAGCAACTTTTTCATGAGATTATAGCAATTTAGTTATAACAATTCAGTTCCATGTTCGGGTGCCACATCTACTTCTAGTTATCGTGCTATTTCTGACACATCTGCAGTGACTCCCTCTACTAGGTTTTAAACAAATAACATTTGGGTATTGTCTTAAGTCAGATAATTCCTAAAACAAAACTTGAGATGGGAGTTCTCAAACATGAAATTCATTAAGGGAGTACACTCCAGAGGAAGGGAAAAACTAAATAAGGTTGTGGTTCCAGGTGATGGCTAGCCTCAATTTGATCCCAAGGGAAGGAGGGAGTACAAATTGCATATTGAAATCTCTCTTGCTTTGAGGCAAAGTAGCTGAACTTCTGTACCTCTTGCACCAGTTAGTCATTGGCTCTGGGCCAGTTTTTGGGTGGGAGGCTTCATTTCCAAGACCCTTCCCCTGGGAAGTAGCTCCTATTGCCCAAGAGTAATCCTATGAATGAGAATGTGATTGGGAGCCTTTGGCAGTGGGGCATGTAGGAGAAAGCGACAGAGAGAGACAATGAGAGAGAGAGAGGTTCCCATGCTTGTAAAGAAGTTGGAGAAATAGGTGATGGATGATATCAACTATTGGATATCAATAATGATAAGGACTCTCAGAGGTCTGTACAGGGTAAAGGGCATCAGTTAAAGATGATGTATAAATATGAGCTGGTCATTAGGGTTAGAATTACTTTAGATAGGATAATAAAGTCCAAGACTTTCCTATTCAAATCTACTTCAGCTGACCTATCTTATACAATAAGAAAGGAAGCACAGGCAGACTCAGACTGGGGTCTTTGTAGGTAGTCTCCACTAACTTTCCTTATCTCTGAATCATGGCTGCTACATTCAATTTCTACTATAAGATACCAGGAAGAAAAAAAGAGATTGTAGCTTCCCTCCTTACTGTAAGGTCTCAAAATGATATTAAGTCAATGACAAGAATCTTTGTTACAATGCTGAGAATAGATGTTAAAATAGCATGGTGAGTATTTCCAGACAAAATACCTACAGTAAGAAAAAAAGAAGGGAGACATACTGCTCCCTTTGTTTTGTCTTCGTCTCAGGAGACAGATGACTGATTAGTCATCTCATTCTTAGAGATTACAATACTTGTTCCAATTTCCCTTCCACAAATTCTTGTACCATTTACTTTGTTCATTTAGCTCATGGTTGTTGGCATTTATTTACCAGTCAGTACATATTATCAATTCTTGGGTAAATGAGCTGCAGAAAACTAAAGATAATTTCACTGAAATGTTTTGCCAAGGTGAGAATCTGAACAACATTATTTCTGATACACAGTAAGTCTGTAATAGAATAAAAATAAAGACATTGTGTTTGACGATTTTATCTTCTAGGTTTACTAATATTAAAATAATTGTAGAAGACTGTATATTACATATTATATATAAAGAGACAAGTTTTTTTGATGATACCAGGAAAACTGAGGAACTGTATACAATAAAGAGTAGCAATGAAAGCCAGGTTCAGTGGCTCAGCCTGTGGTACCGCGCTTTGGGAGGCTGAGGTGAGTGGATTGCCGGAGCCCACAGGTTCGAGACCCGCCTGGGCAACTTGGCGAGACCTCATCTCTACAATAAATAAAAAAAAATTAGCCGGTCATGGTAGTGCGCGCTTGTAGTTCCGGCTACTTGGAAGGATTGCCAGAGCCCAGCAGGTCGAGGCTGCAGTGGCCGGGAGTGGCCACAGCACTCCACTCTGGGTGACACAGTGAGACTCCAACTCAAAAAAAAAAAAAAAGGCAATGATAAAATATTGGGCTATTTAGAAATAATGACAGAAATATGGGGTTTAGATCAATAACACATTGGAGAAAAATCAAAATTAGGAGATTCTTAAGGTCACATGAATTGTTATTGCCTTCCATGACTACGGGGCATTATCTGTAACTATAACAAATTTGATTTTTTTTTTAATTTAATGGGAGGAAACTTTCATTAGAATAGCCAGCTACTATTATATTTGCATTAATACTCACACTGATCATTGTGCTATAACTGTTGGTAGTTTTCACTTTCTAATAAGTAATTTAAAGTTATTTTTAATACAAGCAGTTATAAAGTATTTTTACAGTAAAAACTTACCAAATTATTGTCATTTATTTTAGAATGTTCTGCAGGATAAGAAATATGATTAACTATGTTAGTGGCAACAAATTTTTTTGCGAACTCATTCAGTTTTATCAGCACTGTGTCTTTTTATGCTTCTACTCATGCATTTCAAAATCACTTGTGGATCGCATGAAGATTTTAAGATAGTTTGCTTTTATCGTAAAAATTATTAAAGAGTATTAACATTATATATTTTGTATATTTTAAATGTATCTTTATATAAGCTATTTGGTGGGAGTATATCGAAGTGTGTTTAATGAGAACATTTATAGACATAAAGTACTTCTTATTAAAACTAGGCTATTAATCCTGTAACAAGCTATAGAAATAGAGAAATTTGGCAAATTGTGTTTAATCAATATTCAAACTTATAGCTGTAATTTATTTTCTTATTTTTAAATAAAATATAGTTGCATTTGCCTTATAAAAATTATTTTTTCATTTTGAGAGAAATATTGCATTTACTTTATAGCTTTACCCATATTCTTTTTTTTTTTTGAGTTGGAGTCTCACTCTGTCACCCAGACTGGAGTGCACGGCCACTGCAGCCTCGACCTGCTAGGCTCCGGTGATCCTTCCACCCCAGCCTTCCGAGTAGCCGGAATTACAGGCACGCGCTACCACGCCCGGCTGATTTTTTGATTTATTGTAGAGAGATTTATTCAGGTCTCGCCAAGTTGCCCAAGCGGGTCTCGAACCCTGGGATCAGGCAATCCACTCACCTCAGCCTCCCCAAGCGCGGGATTACAGGCTGAGCCACGGAGCCCAGCTGCTTTACCCATATTCTTAAAGAATTTGTCAAGCCC
>CAUYQG010278393.1:0-22425 GCA_963574415.1 Tarsius wallacei
CTTTTCTATTACTGAGAAACAATATGCTTATCTAAGACCATTTTGAATTCAGAATTAAAGATATTCTATTTCCATATTTGGATTAAGATGAAAATCTCATAGGTTTAGTAAGATAAAACTTAGAACGGGAAAATAAACTTATGTATGAAATAACATATTAATATATGTCTGTATTAATATGACATTAATCAATAGCAGCACGCTTGTAGAATAGTCAACTAAAATATGGTATAATTAAAAACAAATATTTGTTGTATATGAGGACATTTTTTTTTTTAGTGACAGAGTCTCACTTTGTTGCCCAGGCTGGAGAGTGATGGCACCATCATAGCTCACTGCAACCTTGAGTTCCCAGGCTCAAGGCATTCTCTTGCCTCAGCCTCATGAGTAGATGGAACTACTAGCAGATGCATGCCACCAAGCCTAGTTAATATTATTTTTAAAATTGTTTTGAGCCTGGCTCGGTGGCTCAGCCTGTAATCCCGCGCCTTTGGGAGGCTGAGGTGAGTGGATTGCCTGAGCCCCCGGGTTCGAGACCCGCCTGGGCAAGCGAGACCTCATCTCTACAATAAATCAAAAAATCAGCCGGGCGTGGTAGCGTGCGCCTGTAGTTCCGGCTACTCAGAAGGCTGAGGCGGAAGGATCGCCGGAACCCAGCGGGTAGAGGCTGCGGTGGCTGGGAGCGGCCACTGCACTCCAGTCTGGGCGACGGAGTGAGACGCCAACTCAAAAAAAAAAAAAAAAAGAAGTAGAGAGTACAGTGGTGGGTACCTGAGACTGGAGGTGAGTGACAGTTGGTCAAATGATATACAATTTCAGTTAGACCGTAGGCATAAGCTCAAGAGGTCTATTAGACAATATAGTGACTATTGTTCATAACAATATATGGATCACTTGATAACTACAGAGAGAGTAGATTTTAATTATTTGCACCACGAAAAGTGATAAGTATGTGAATATGTGAACCAGCTTGATGTAGCCATTCATTATGAATACATATATCAAAGCATCACATTGCATTCCATAAATATGTGCCACTTTTAATTTGTCAATTAATAAAATAAATAAAATTGTCTTCTTATTATTAAAAAGAAAAAGAAAGTCCATGTGGTTGCCTGGTGGCATTACTGAGCTCTGGACCATGACTGAACAGCTTAGCTCTGTTCTTCTTGCTGTGCAAGACAAATAAATCCTTATCTAATAGAGGAGGATGGGGAGAAGGAGGGAGAAAGAAGGGGAAGAATAGGAGGAGAATGAGGAGGAAAGAAGATGGCTGAGAGAAGAAGGGGGGAAGAAGAAGAAGGGAAGGTGGAGGAGGAAGAGGAAGAGGAAAGGAAGAAGAGAAGGAGGAGAGAAGGAGAAGGAGAAGAAGGAGAGGAGAAAAGAGGAGGAGAAGATGGATTCAAGTAGAAAGAGGAGGGGGAAGAGGAGGAGGAAGAAGAGGAGCAGAAGGAGGAGGAGAGAAAGAGGAGTAGGTGGAAGAGAAGAAAGAGGAGGAGGAGGTAAAAGAGGTGGGAAGAAAGAGGAGGAGAGGGAGACAGAGAAAACAAATGCAAAGAGAAAGAGGAGAAGGAGAGGGAGGAGAGAGAGAAGGAGGAGGGGAGAAAAAGGAGAAGGAAGAGGAAGAAGAGAAAAAGGAGGGAGAACAACAAGAAGAGGAGGAGAGAAAAAGAAGGAGAAGAAGAGAAGGAGGAGGAGAAGACAGATGAGAGGAGAAGGAGGAGGAGAGGTGGAGAAGAAGGAGGAGGAGGAGGAAGATCAAGAAGAGGAGGAGGAGGAGGAAGAAGAAGAAGAAGAAGAAGAAGAAGAAGAAGAAGAGGAAGAAGAAAGCGAAAGACTCATTGCCTTTAGAGACATCTGGGTTATGGTAGTACCCACCGCAACCATGAATCATGGTTGTGGAAGTGGAAAGCACGCCCCACCAGCATGGGCTCAGAAATAGTGGATAAGAACATGTGCCATTGGAAACAGAGATGAAATGGTAGAGGTGAGAGCAAGAATGAATCCCCCCTCCTGCCTTACAAGCCACAAGTAGTCACCTCCTGTAGCATGGGGACGTTGAATCCATCATGGCCGCCTCCCAAAGAACACCCCACTTCTGTGAAAGCACGCAATGGTATCCTTGATCTCTGCCTGAAATGCACTCTTGAAATCCCCTCCCTGGAATGTTCGCTGGAAGAACTCAACCTTAATTGCTACTAAAAAGAAAAATATTTTGGCAGTGGAAGAAATGCCAGATAGAGTTTAATTTGTGATGATTGTGGATGGGCCCACATTCAGGAGTGATTTATCTTTTGCATTTGGCAGCAAATTTTAGGAGCTTGGAGCTCTTGTTTACATGCCTTTGAGCTTGTGTGCTGCAGCCGTGTTGGGAGGCTTTGGATGGAGTTATTTTGATTTGCTTTTCTACTTCTTCTGACAAGACTTCTAATAATAAGAAGTCATAATACATCATTATGACTGAATTATAAGACTGGAAAGAATGTTAAGGGGCCACTTAGAGGAAGTCAATCCAAAGTGGTCATGGATAAGAATTACTGGGCCCCTGCAATGTTGGGGTACTTCTCACAGTTTTTATTATGACAACCTCCCTCAATAGGAAGGGTTGAAATAATATGTGTTTGATTGGTAGTAAAATTCCCAGAACTTCCACTATATTACACCATTGACCAAAAAAAGTTGGGTGTATCTGTTTGCTGAGGCTGCATAACAAAATTCCATATGATGGGTGATTTGACACAACAGAGATGTCTTGTCTCAGCAGTTCTAGAGACCAGAAATCTGAAAGTGTCGACAGAGGGGGTTCCTTCTTGAGGCAGAATCTATCCACACTTTTGCTCAGCTTTGTGGGTCCTAGCAATCCTTGGTGTTCCTTGCCTTGTAGATACATCATCCTGATCTTGGCCTCTATAATCACATGACCTTCTTTGTGTCTTCCTCCTTCTCCCCCTCCTCTTCTTTTTCTTCTTCAAGACATTAGTCATTAGGGTCCACCCTAATCCAATATAATCTCATCTTAACTAATTACATCTACGAAGAATTTACTTCTGCTGGGTTCAGTGACTCAAGTGTGTCATCCCAGCACTTTTAGAGGCCAAGGTCAGAGGATTGCCCGAGGCCAGGAGTTCAAGACATAGTGAGACCTCATCTCTACAAAAAATTAAAAAGTGAGTCAGGTGTGGTAAGGCACCCCTGTAGTCCCAGGTACCCAGAAAGCTGAGGCAGGAGGATCATTTGAGCCTAGGAGTTTGCAACTTCAGTGAGCTATGTTTGCACCACAGCACTCCATCCTGGGTGACAAAGTGAGACCCTGTCACACACAAAAAAAGACTTCATTTTAAAAAAATCACATTCGGAGATTTCAAGTGAATGTAAACTTTGGGGGGAATCTCTCCAACCCAGGACACTTGTTCCTTCTTCTCACTTTCTTTTGACAGCATTATTTGTAAGCTTTCTTTTTCATCTTACACACACATACACACACACAGATGCACATTCATACACACACAGATACACATTCACACATACACAGATACACATTCACACACACAGAGATACACATTCACACACACACACACAATGTTCCTTTTGAACTGAAAAAAATCCGTGTTGCAAATTCAGCCCAAAGTGTCTTGAGGAGACTATTATCTATCAATATGTGATTCGTGGAAAGCCTTCCCACATTATTCCATTTCCAAATAAAATTTGTAAAAATTTAAGGGTAGTGTGGACAAGTCTCAGCTCACATCTGTGCCTGCAATCACTTAGAGTGTTTGAAACCTTTCTTTTCCATCCAGGATAAAGATTGCCTTACCGCAGCCATCTCGGCATTATCCAGAGTCAGAATTTTCACTAATCCTCCCATGTAAGTATGCCCAAATTGCTTTCTCTGGGTTACTTAGCCCTTTCTCTTCCCCCTGGGTCCAATGCAGACCTCAAAGGACTTGCCCAAATGGCAATTTGGCTTAAACATTTCAATGCTCATTAAATGTCTGGATGGGCAAAATTTACATGAACTATTAATTAACAGTGAGACTCAATTGCCACTTATCCACTCTCAATAAGCTGTTGACAGTCTATCTCATGTATAGACTTGGAAGGCAGCTATGCTGATTGCATTGACTGTCTTCCTAATTTTAGATGGCAAAGTAGAAAAAACTGCTGTAGTGACAGACAACATGAGACAAATTCAACAAGGAGTGCAGTAAAATCTAGTGCTGCATCAGCATGTGACATGTACCTTGCTGGGTTGCACCTGTCAAGAACTCTGGGTGAAATTCTGCAGAATGATAGAGAGGTCAATTTTGATTGAGGCAGTGGGAAAGCATGACACTTGGGCTCAGTCAATACTCAAAAGAAGAACCCAGGCCTTTGAAGAGCTGGGTTGAAATTCACCCAACCAAGGTGAAGAAAGATAATAAAGATGGAGAAAGAGGTAAGAAAGCTAACGGGGTCCAAAAATGCAGGTCCATAGATAAAGAAAATGTGGCACATCTACATGATGGAATAATACCCAACCGTAAAGAAGAACAAAATCATGGATGCAGTTGAAGATCATCACCCTAAGTGAACCATCAAAGAAATAAAGAACCGAATACCACGTTTTCACACATAATCAGGCTCTAAACATTAAGCATGTGAGCACAAAGGTGAGAACAACAAACGCTGTGCACTGATAAAAGAAGGAAGGAGGGAGAGGAACAAGGGGCGCACAATCACCCATTGGGTTCCATGCACACTACCAGGGGTAGAGAGGGCTCACTCAAAGCCCAAACCTCACCTGCAGGCAATTTACTTAGGTTTCAAATCCTCACATATATTGCACAAATCTAAAATTTTTTTAAAAGATGCAAATCCCCTGATCTGTAGTCAGATGCATTATCCATTTCACTACTGACCTGTACCTATTCCTAAATAATCTAAAAATCACCTTCCATATGACCTCGCAATCCCCCTGCTGGGAATATACCCAAAGGCACTCAATTCACTCTATGAAAAAAATACCTGCACATGCATGTTTATTGTAGCATTGTTCACAATAGCAAAAACATGAAACCAAACGTGCTGCCCATCGAAAGAAGATTGGATAAAAAGAATGTGGTACACATACACAATGGAATATTATGTAGCCATAAAGAAGGACAAAATCATGCACTTTGAAGCAACTTGGATGGACTTAGAGTTCATAATACTGAGTGATCTATCACAGAAACAAAGAACTGAGTACTACACGTTCTCATTCATGAGTAGACCTTGAACAGTTATCATAATACTATAAGAACAGGATTGGCAATAGTGGGAAACTGCCAGGGGAGGGGGGGAACACCTCATCAACAAGGGTACCTGCATAAGGAACATTTGTATACCTAACCCTTAATTGCACCCCACATCTTTAAAATAAAATTTTTTCAAAAATGCAAATCCAGGTAGTACACGAGAAAAACCTTGAATTTTATCATGAAGGTGATGGGAAGTTGCAGGGGGTTTTAATGATGCGCAGAATGATCTGGTTTATATTTTAAGTACCATTTGGCAAGTAGATTATAGGGAGATCATGACAGCAAGGTGCTCAGTCAGGGGTTACTGCAGGGATGTAGGTAAGAGGCCAGGATGGATTTGATGAGATGCTTTATGTAGATGAAGGAAAATGAACAAATTCAGAATAAGTTCTGGAGGCAGAAAAATATGGCATGCATTGAATGTTGTTTTAGGAGATAGGGAAGGAAGGATATTCAGGGATGGCCCTTGGTGTGTGCTCATGAGCTATTGGTTCAATGGGGGTGTAGTTAGAAGATATGGAAGAAAGTAAAAGAAATCAGAAAAGGACAGAAAATAACACCACTGAGGAACATTGTAGTCAAATTGTCAAAAGTCAAGGACAAAGAGAAAATTTTAAAAACAGCAAGAGAAATGTGGCATACTATGTACTAGGGAACCTGTATAAGACTATCAGTATGTTTCTCAGTTGAAGCATTGCAGGCCAGAGAAGAGTAGGATGGTAAATTCAGAGTGCTGAGAGAAAGAAAAAAAAAACCCATTCTGCTAACCAAGAATATAATACCTGGCAAAATTGTCCTTTAAAAATGAAAAAGAGGCCATTGTTTTGTTAAGCATTGGCAGGATCATGTGTTCTTTGAGCTACAGCTAGGCCATGTTTCCCTAAGCTTTGACCCCCTCTCCTACCTTGGGGAGGTGAATCCTTTCTCTCCCTCTCCCTCTAATTTACCTTCTAAATATACTTTTTCCAATCTAAAAAATAATAGAATAACGGTAGACTTTCCCAAATAAGCAAAATCTAAAAGAATTCAGCACCTCTAGATTGGGTTTTGTTCTTGAGCAGTTAGGTGAATTGTGGCATTGCTTACTCATGTATGCAAGACTGAGGTGAAGGTTGAAAGGCTGTCACTAAGAGATCCCTTTCCAACATAAGACTTTTGAGATTTGTGTCAGATATACATGTCTGTAGGACAGGAGGGGGAATCATAGAAAGTTTCACATATGTGTCTCGGGTAAGTGACAGATATCTGAGAATGAAATATATGAAAATTATGCTCAGAAACTAGAATGGCTTCTAAATCATGAGCACGATGAGAATGATGGCTCCCTTGATACTGGTGAGCATATGCACCCTAGCTCTGCAAGTCTCCTGAGATTTTCCCTTGCTATTCAAAAGTGGCCCTTCCAAGAGAGTTGATTTTGCATGTGGATATTTGCAAAGCTCTTTGCAATATTCTTCAGTATTGTTCATATTTCATATAAATACCTGTAGCCCGTGAAAGGTTTATCTTTGTTGAAATGCGTCTAGCCTCTTGGTTTAATAAGTGGTGGTTCAACATTGTTCATTGTGAATCATCTTCTTGCAGTGAGTATAAATGTCAATGTAATCTGTCAATATCCAAACATACAGTTGCTGTGTGAACTCACCCACTTTCAGGCTAGTTATGAGATATCTGCCAAGGATCATGCTGTCTTACTCCTCCCCTTTTAAAAAATGTTCTGGCTTCTAAGCTGTGGCCAGCAGAGCTACAATTTCGTGAATTTTTAGAAATCACACAATCTGTTTATGTTTCAGAATATACCACACTTGTGATTAAAGGCATTTATTGTCTTTCCAGTAACTCCATGGAGTTAGAAAATTGAAAATTCATTGACCCCCCCAAAAACCCTGTAATTCTCTTTTGGAAGGTAAGCCCCTTGTAATACAAGCTTTCCCCACTAGGTAAACGTTCTAGGAACCCATCAGCATCCATGTATCAACTAGCATTGTTGTGAGAGGCTGTGTAGTGTTGCAGAAGAAATACCCTACTGAGTGTTCAGCACTTTTTTGACTAAAAAATGGCATGAACCAGTGCCTCACCCTCCCTATTCACCTGATTCACCCCAAGAGACTTTTTGTTGTTGCTGTCTTCTCAAATGAAAAAACTTTTCAAAGAGTAACATTTAACTGATGAGGAAGAGGTGAAACAAAAAATGGCAGAAGTACTAAAAGGAATCAAAATGGATGAGTTCAAAAACTGTTTTGAACAATGGAAAAAGCATCTTGATAGGTGTATTGCATCCAGTAAAGAGTACTTTGAAGGTGACTGAAGATTAAATATGTAAGAATAAATATACATTTTTAATAAATAAATTCTGGAGGAGTTGAGTCCACCTCATATTTGAAAAGCATTCACTAAGCAGTTGAGATATGACTCCCAGGAT
This sequence comes from Tarsius wallacei, assembly GCA_963574415.1. Lineage (NCBI taxonomy): Eukaryota > Metazoa > Chordata > Mammalia > Primates > Tarsiidae > Tarsius > Tarsius wallacei. Next base: position 7,702 of record CAUYQG010278393.1, read on the forward strand.
AAATAGGTTTAGCCTTATCCTTGAAGAAGGAGCTTTCATGTGAGAAGGAGGAAAGAAATCCTTACAGCTCCAGGTGCTGAGATGGAGAAATATATACAACATCTCAAAGGAACAGGAAAAGTGGTCAACAAAGAAACTGAAGACCAGAAAATCTCTTTGGTTTTTCTCAATGTCACTTGGCAAAATTGATAGCCATTCAGCAGAGAGTGGATGATGAGGTAGAAAGCATAAGAATTATCCAATAAGACCATCCTACTAAGTGAACTACCCCAGAAACAAGGAACTGAGATGTTCTCACTCATAAATGGGTCCTGATCACCAATCACATAAGTATACAGGTGGGATCAGCAGTCACTAGGCACTGCTAGGCTAGGGATGACGGGAGGAGGGCAGGGAGGCACGTGACAACACAAAGCGTACCTGACCCACTACCATGGGGTGTGAGGGCCAGTTAAATGCCAAAACATCACCTGCATGCAGTCTACTTATGAAGCTAATCCTCACATTTCTACGATAAAAAATAAATTTAAAAAAAGAACAGTCCAACAAAAAAGACCATTCCCTTCTCATCACCATTTGTTGTTTTGTCAGCACCAATCAATACTCATCCATATTTCTCAAGGCAAACATGAATTTAGAATGCACATACCATAATCAAGCAAAAGAAGATATTTGTCATAACAGACATGGCCCACTAATGCTAATATGCGTTATTCCTCATTAATGCTCATGGATTTATAAGCATCACCTTCCTAAACATTGGGGCTAGTTCATCTTTAGAACTGAATGGCCTACTCAAAAATCATACTGGGAGACACTCCAGCTCATGGAGTATAAATCTATTATTCAAGGAATATAACAAATGGAGCTTGTCACATTGTGTTTTAAAGTTGGCAATGGTCCTGGTTCTTCTCTGCCAAGCTTTAAATGCAAAGTTCCGTAAGTAAAATTAATTGTTGGTTTCCTAACAGAAAAAGTGAGTGGGCTGTGTTGACTCATCCTATGGTATGTCTTCCTACAGGATTGTGTACTGGAATGGTGTTTTATTAGATCTAATTAGGTATTTGTTAGAGGGTAATGTGCCTATCTAGATTCTCCAAATGATGAGACATGCCCTGTTTGTTTGCCTCATGGAGTTTTGACCAGTAAGCTGCCTGGGTGACCCCACTGGAGAGAAATTCTGCTGTGATTTGAAATATGATAGCCATGGCCAAGTCTGAGTCACAGAAATATACCCTGGGATGTTGTCACAATATCAAGGCATGCTTATATATGACATAAATATCCACCACAACGTGATCCTTCTGCCTTCATCGATTGTGATTGCCACATCTTTGATCTGCCAACACAGGTTATTTGAAATGCCATGACAAGCCATCCGCCTTCCAACGCAAAAGCAATGCCTCAGTGAAGTGGTAGTAGTGGACACGGTGGCAGTAGAATGAGAAGGCATCCTCTTCCATTGTTTGTGAGTGGCACCTGAAATATGAGCCTGATCTTGACAGTTTTACTTATAGTGCAGAGGAAAGATTGTTTCAAGTGAATTATCCAATTTTACAGAGGTCGGTCACCTTTGCTAAGGAAGTTGGGTTTGAATCCGCCCAGCACAAGTTGTGAAGGAACACATCTTCAAAAAAAGGATGGGAGAGAGGAACAAGTCTACTGCAGATCTCACAGCAGCAAGGTCTTCCAGTGGACAGCCTCTCCAAATGTGCCATAGCCAGAGCAAGGTGACCAGGTACGCATTTACTATTATTGTTGTTGTTGTTGTTGTTGTTTATTTTTAGCAATGAGGACCACAGAAGATAGAAAAACTTTCTAGAGTTGCTGGATTTTTCTTTATGTAAATATTCAAGGCTAAATTTTTTTAATGTAGAATCATGGCTATCCATTCTGAGTTTCTAACCAAATGACTGCATTCTCTATTTTTTTCTGGTCCTTTGTTTATTTGTATTTGGACATCTCAAATGTAGTTTCAAGATGACTGTAGAATATTTTTACAATCATGTTTCCCAGCAAAAAGTATAATATCATTTACTCTGTGGCAGTGTAGTATTTAATGTATAGTAAGATGAATTCATGCGCATACACATGGACACACACATATATGTACATAGACATTATAATGGTTAATTTTGTATGTCCACATGGCTGGGCCATGGAGTGCCCAAATATTTGGTCAAATGTCACCTGAGGTGTTTCTTGATGAGATTAACATTGCACTAGTGGACTGAGCAGAGCAAATTATCCTCCCCAAGGGGTGGACACATCCAATCTGCTGAAATCCTGAATAGAACAAAAAAGTAGAATAGGATAGAATTTTCTCTCTCTGCCTGGCTGTCTTTGAACTGGAACATTGACTGTCTCCTACCTCCAGATAGAATGCAGACTGGAATTCACCCCACTGGTTCTTCTGGGTCTCAAGCCTTCAAACTGGAACCCACACCATCAACTCTTCTGGGTCTCCGAACTTCAGACTGGAACTTACACCATGGGCTCTCCTGGATCTCAGGTCTTCAGACTAAAATTCACACCATCAGCTCTTCTGAGTCTCAAGTCTTCACACTAAAACTCACACCATCAGTTCTCCTGGGTGTCAGGCCTTCCGACTGGAACTTACACAATCAACTCTCCTGGGTTTGGAGCTTTCAAATTGAAACTCTCACCATCAACTCTCTTGAGTCTCAAGCCTTCAGGTTGAAAGTCACACCATCAACTCTCCTGGGTCTCAGGCCTTCAGACTGGACGCCACACCATCAAATCTCCTGAGTCACCAATTTGCTAACTGCAGATCTTAAAACTTCTTATCCTTCAACACCATGTGAGCCAATTGTTTATAATAAACCTCTAGATAGAATTGCCCTATCAGTCATGTTGTCTGGAGACACCAGAGATAGTTAGATGATAGATAGATAGATAGATTAGATATTGATAGAGAGAGAGAGATGATTTACAGATAGGCTAGGATAGGATGAGAGAGAGATGATAGAGAGATAGATGGGTGGATAGATATATTAGACAGATAGATAGGAGATAGATAAATAGATAGCTAGATGATGAATGGGTAGTTAGATGATGGATGGATAGCTAAATGATGGATAGTAGATAGATGATAGATAGATAGATAGATAGATAGATAGATAGATAGAAAGAAGATGGATAGATAGATGATAGACACATAGATATAAATAGATTATAGATTGATGATGGATAGATAGATGATGGTGATAGGTGACAGATTGTTGATGGATAGATAGATGATGGTGATAGATAGATAGATAGATGAATAGGTAGGTAGATAGATAGGTAGGTAGATAGATAGATAGACAGATATTTACACATACACTTATACATGCTTCCTTTTTTAGCCAATATGTGGCAACCCAAAAGCTTGAGGGGACTGAAGACCACATGGAGAAAAGGGAATCTGAACAATGCCACGCAGAAGTCAGCCAACAGATAAGGCCTTCACTTTTCCTTATGTGTCTGTCCTGAGACTCAATTCTTGTTTCCTTTGTGACAGAGCAATCATTCTAGCTCCTGTCAGATAATGGTAATGCTCCCTTCCCTGTCTTTCTCCCTGTCTCCACCTCACTGTCCTTTTCCTTCTTCCTGCTTGCATGGGTTCTCTCCTCCTTCCTGCTTCTCATGGACACATGGACCTTGACCTCACAGAAGTGCCATCACCCACATCTCAGCTCCAAGCTCTGCTTATTAGACCTGGTATGCAATCAAAAATATTCACTGATATTTGATGAAGGGCAGGCACTGGCTAGGGCAGAATTGGTACAAATTTTTAAAATGTGCCGGTAGCACAGTGGCTCGTGTTTGTAATACCTACACTTTGGGAGGCTGAGGCAGGAGGATGGCTTAAGACCAGGAGTTTTAGACCAGCCTGGGCAGCATAGTGAGACCCCATCTCCACAAAAATAATAATAGAAACTTAGCCTGGCATGCTGGTGCCTGGAGTCCCAAGTACTCAGGAGGCTGAGGCAGGAGGATCACTTGAGCTCAGGAATTAGAGGTTTCAGGGAACTATGCTCACACTATCGCACTCCAGCCTGGGTGAGACAGTGAGAGACTTTGTCTCTAAAAAAGCAGAAAAGGAAAATAAAACATGAAATTATTTCACTCATGTTGCTCAGTGAGGAGCAGGGCCACCAGAGTGCTGAGTGGATGATAGTAATTTTTATCGTACAACAAGGGCTATAGTGACATTGCACAAGCTGTGCTGAGGCAGCGTCATCTCACTCTCTCTGAAGGATTCAGGAGAAGCTGGAGGAAGGAGATGAAGCTTGAAAACTTGAGCTCAGGAAACCCTGGGATAGGACAAGTACATGGGGCAGATGTGGCGGCCAGTCACTTCAGTGTCGGGGAAGCATGCAGTTGTTCTGGGGGCAGGGAGAGAGAACAACGTGAACCACCAGTAGGGAGTTGTGGGGTATCCTTATAGCTCTCTCCACAAGTGAGCCATCTTCAGAAAAGGCCAGTCAAGCACCTGTGAGCCTTGTATGAGCGTCTTCCTTACAGACTTAGTCTTCTTTTTTTAAATTTAATTTAATTTCTTTTGAGTCAGGGTTTCACTCTGCCACCCAGGCTGGAGTACAGTGGTGTGATCATGGCTCATGGCAACCTCGATCTCCTGGGCTCAGGCAATCCTCCCACTTCAGCTTCCCAAGTATCTGGGACTACAGGCACGCACCGCCATGCATGAATAATTTTTTAAATTTTTGTAGAGATGATATCTTGCTATGTTGCCCAGGCTGGTCCCAAACTCCTGGATTCAAGCAATCCTTCCACCTCAGCTTCCCAAAATACTGCAATTACAGGCATAAGCCACCACACTCAACCTTAATTTTATTTTTAAATGACAAATAATCATTGCATGTATGGGATACAATGGGATGTTCTGATACACATATACATCATGGAATGATTAAAGCAAGCGAATTACCATATTTATCACCTCACTTGCTTATCATTTTTAATAAGAACACTGGAAACTTCCAAAGTGGGAAGGAAGGGTAGGGAAGAGTTGACAAGTTCCCTGTTTGATACCATGTTCACTGCTCGAGTGATGAGTTCAGCAGAAGCTCAAAGCTCACTATCACGCCATATACCCACATGACAAGTCTGCACATGCATTTTCTGCAGTTAAAATAAAGTCTTTTAAAAAAGACTCTCCCCCCCAAAAGATCTACTATCTTAGAAATTTTCAAATGTACAATATATTATTATTAACTGTAATCACCATACCATGCAATATATCACTCAAATACACTCTCCTGTGTAACTGAAACTTTGAACCCTTTGACCAATATCTTCTTTCTTCCCAAGGCCCCAGTGCCCGGGAACCACCACTCTATCCTCTCTGCTACTAGGAGTTCAACCCTTTTTAGATTCCACATGTAAGGGACTCCATGCGGTATTTGTCGTTCTATGCCCGAGTTATTTCACTTAATGCAACGCCCTTCAGGTTCTTCCATGTGGTCTTAGTCTTAAGAGAGTCCCAGGGAGATGGTCTTCCAAGAACACAGCAATGGGGGAGAGGGATGGATTGAGTTGAGATTCAAAGCAATTCATCTGAAATAACACCATGTGTTTCTTCCTTCCAGGGTCCATCTTCTTGACCTAGTTTGGGTCAGGTCTCCGCTCCTTGTGACATAAAACCTGGAAAGGAAAATCCTAAAAAATCTACTCTTGGGTCAGTGAGATCTGAGCCAGGATGAAGAATCATTAGGAGATAGAAAGCCATCCAGGACTGCTTACTGCCCCAGAAACTAACTCACTTTGTGAGTAAAGCTCTGGTTATCTTTAAAGAAAAACATGCAATGTTGCCCACCTTCCTTCTGTCAGTCTTCATAAAAACTCCACAGTTAAATATTTTCCTGAACTTTGTGTGTAATAAAAGCACAGTAATAACTTTTTCAATGATCTCTGTATTCCTAAACAATCTGTTATGTTTCTCTTTTGCTTGCCTTTGAGTCATGTTCATTGATAATGCATCGTGTAGTCATCTTTATTTTTTCTCCCCTCCCGATATTAAATTTCTAAGACTTGCCCATGGTGCTGCCTGTAGATTTAGTTCATTCATTTTGCTTTCATGCAGTCTTTCATTGTTTGACTATTTCACACATTGTATATCCATGCTCCTTTCAGTGAACATTTGGGTTCTTGCAGGCTTTCACTATTGTACATGTTACTGCTATGAACACGCTTATATATGCCCAAGTTTGCAAGAGTTTCTCTAACATATATATCAGTGAAGGGTCTTTCTGGGTCATGTTCTATGATTTGCAAGACAGTACTAGATGGATCTCTGAGATGGTCATACTGATTTATGGTTCTAGCAGCAGTGGAAGACTGTCTCCCTTGCATGATATGTGCATCAACAGATGGGTTTACCGGGGGCAAAGTCTGCTGGCTGATACCAAACCCATTTTTTCTTTTTTAAAAACTTGACTACACTGACTTCTGGCCAAGAAAATGTGATGGCAAGGGTGTGTCCCATGAAAACCTCCCAGGGCTGATCTTCCACGAGTGTTTTCCCTTTTAGCTAATTAGAACTAAAACAGTAGCAAAAAATTAAAATTAAAAGATCAACAAGTAAGAGCATGGATACCTGGGGAAACAGGTCTACAAGATGGCAGATCACCAATTTGGCAAGGAAACTGGGTCTCTTACTCATCACTTGAAGGAAATCTACCTAAGCAACCTGCAAAAGACTAGTCATGTCAAATAAATAGTAAACTGTGATTATATTAAACCAGCGAAATCCTGAGGTGCCTTTGAGGCATCAGTGAGCATGACTCTAACTGAGACCTTCAGACTTCCTAACGGTCTTTTACAAACTCCCAAGGGTATATCAGTTTAAAGCTGGATCATAGCAAGTCAATGGTGAGCATGTTGGCAAGTGTCAGGACCCAGATGTCTCTGTCTCTGTGAAGAACTCCTGAAGCTTCAGGTATCAGCCATGCAGTGTCCTCCTAGACCCCTTGATCTGGCCATGATGGAATCCAACAGTCCATCCCAGGCATCTGCAATGACAGCAAATTGTGGTCACAACGTGCACTTCTCATTTTCTAAAGTGGTTGGCCAACGCATCACCTGTCATAGGACTCACCTGGCATGGGTCCTTTTCTGAGAAGCCTGATATCAAGAAACTGTAAAAATAATTGCAAGGAGAATTGAGTATATGTGGGCATGTGTATACAACATTTGTAGATTTCCATAGCTGTCGTATATATGGAATATGGATATGCAGGCACAAATGTATTTAGAAATGTGGCAATTTGGGGGATTTTTAAGAATTTTGCTTTCTATCTGTTTAGGGCTTTTGAGGATATCAAGCGAGCTACATGTTCTGCCCCAATTATAAAGAGCATTATACCAGCTTAACGGAATTTTACATGGATATCATCCTCGCCCGTGAAAACCTTATAATCAAAAGAGAACAATTGCAAAAATGGAAAATGCTTTATCTCCTTTTCAGCTGGTTGTCCTTTTGTGGTGGTTGGCTTCTACAGTGGTACAGTTGTGAAGAATTTCCTGCAACCATGAATGCAAGAATGCCAATATTTTCTGGTCATCCACTTGTTTCCACTGAAGTCCATTCGCTCTCAAAAGGCAAGTTGGATTCCATCATGGCCACATCAAGGGGTCTAGGAGGACACTGCATGGCTGATACCTGAAGTTTCAGGTGCTTTTCACAGAGACAGACATCTGGCTGTGGGCACTTGACAACAAGCTCACCATTGACTTGCTATGATCCAGATCTAATCTGACATGCTTGGGAGCTTGTAAAAGGGGGAGGCATCTAAGACATGGGTCACCTGCCACTTTGATGCATCATTTAGACACGGCCAGATGGCTGCAAGGGTTTATGGTCTAATTTGTGCACTCCATGACCGAGGTACCATGAGGGTTCTCCAACTCTCTGAGAAGATCAGACATGGATGAGGTTGCCATTTTCCCAGGTTGCAGGACACTGAGGATAACTCAGAAGCATTCCTTCTCTGAGGGGTCCTTTTTGCCTCACTGGATTGGCTTGGGGCCCATAGACATCCCTGCGTTTCATAACGTGCAGCCACTGTACTGTGGGAACACAAGAAAGCAACATTGTCCAGCTGAGTGAGTCCAGGGCGGGTTCTTGGAAGGGATGATGGGAATTTGTGAGCTGAGTTTGGAAGAATGGGTACTGGCAAGGCACGCTTTTTAACACTTACAGAATATTTCCACAACAGTGAGTTGGGTGAGTCCCCATTTCTGTATGTTTTATGGAGAAGTTAGACATAGAGAAATAATTGTGAAGTGAAGGAAGAGATTGTGGGTGATGAAAGCATATAAATTCTTGTACATATTCATGCCTGTCTGGTTGCCACATTTGAACTATATGAGTGCTTAGACATATAAGTACAAGGAGCAGCCAGGAGAGGTGGTTCACACCTGTCATCCCAGTACTTTAGGAGGCTAAGTCAGAAGGATCGCTTGAGGCCAGGAGTTCAAGATCAACGTGGGCAACACAGCAAGACCCCATCTCTACAAAATTTTTTTTTAATAGCTTGGCGTAGTAGCAACTGCCTGTAGTTCCAGCTGCTCAGGAGGCTGAGGCAGGAGGATTGCTTGAGGTCAGGAGTTCAAGACCAGCCTGGACAACACAGCAAGACCCATCTGGACAAAATATATATTTTTTTAATTAGCTTGGTGTGCTGGCACCTGCCTGAGTTCCAGCTACTCAGGAGGCTGAAGTAGGAGGATTGCTTGAACCCAGGAGTTTGAGGCTTCAGTGAGCTATGAGTGCACCACTGCGCTACAACCTAAGCTGGAGGAAGTGATTTTTGGTTTATGATTACAGAAGGAAGTGGCTTTAGGAGAGAAAAAACATGGTGAATCCTAAAACATCTATAAGCATTACTATACATAGGCACATACCCAATTTTCTCTTTTTCTTGTGCTCTAAAACTCAGTGACTACTGTAATCCCAGAAGTACACGGGAAAAGGTCAGGTGCTGTGGTTCACACTTGTAATCCCAGTACTTGGGGGGCCAAGGCAGGAGGGTTGCTTAAAGCCAGGGGTTCAATACGAGCCTAGGCAACCAAGCAAGACCTCATCTCTACAAAAAAATTTTAAAAATTAGCTGGAGGGGGTGGCACCTGCCTATAGTCCCAGCTACTTAGGAGGCTGAGACAAGAGGATTACTTGAGGTTAGGAGTTCAAGACCAGCCTGGACAACACAGTGAGACCCCCATCTCTAGATAGATAGATAGATAGATAGATAGATAGATAGATAGATAGATAGATAGATAATTTTTAAGTACGTGGAAAAGGAGGCTTAAATGCACACACACTCTTACCAGACCATCCAGGCAATTGCACCACTTGGTATTTATCCAAAGAAGTTGAAACCTACTATCCACACAAAAGTGTACATGGCAGCTTTGTTCCTATTTGCCAAGGCTTGAAAGTTACAAGGATGTGCTTCCATAGGTGAACAAACCATAGTACATATGGGTAAGGGAATATGAATCAGCACTAAAAAGACATGAGCTATCAAGCCACAAAAAGACATGCAGGAACCTTAAACGCATATCATCAAGTGAAAGAGGTCAGTCCGACAAGGTTTTCTACCATAGGATTCCAATCCTGGGGTGCTTTGGAAAAAAAGAAAAACTATGGAGAGAGTGAAAAGGTAAGTGACTGTCAGGGGTTGGGGAATGGGGAGGATGATTAGACACAGCATGAGGGATTGGTTTGGGGCAGTGAAATGAATCTGTGTGGTCTTATAATGGGGGGGGCTGTCATCCATCTGTTCAAACCCATAGAATGTATGACACCAAGAGTGACCCCTAATTCAACTGTGGAGTCTGGGTGACAATGATGTGTTCATGTAAATTCATCAGTTGTTGCAAATGTCCCATTCTGGGGGGAGCATTCGTAGTTTGAGAGTCTGCATGTGTAGGGGTAGGGGGTATGTGGAAACTCTCTGTCCCTTCCTGTCAATTTTACTGTGAACCTAAAACTCCCCTTTAAAAAAAATCTGTTTTGCTAAGTACATGGAAATAAGATTGTGTTCAAAAAGTTATTCTCCTAAACAGGCTGGACACAGTCACTCATGTCTGTCATCCTAGCACTTTGGGAGATCAAGGTAGGAGAATTGCTTGAGCTTGGGAGTTTGAGACCAGCCTGGGCAGCATAGTAAGATCTTATCTTTCCAAAAAAACCTTAAAACTTAGCTGGGTGTGGTGGCACACGCCTGTAGTCCCAGCTACTTGTGAGGCTGAGGTAGAAGGATCGCCGGAGCCCAGGAGATCAAGGCTGCAGTGAGCCATGATTGTGCTACTGCACTCCAGCGTGGGCGACAGAGCAAGAATCCGACTCAAAAAAAAGTTATTATTCTAATCAGAGCGGTGGAGAGTAGGATGGGTGGGAGGTGAGGATGTGCTTGTTTTTGTTTTCCAAACTGAAAGCTAGAAAGTCATGTTGGTGCATAGACAAAGTCATTTTCCAAAGATTCTTATCTAATTAAGTATCTTAGAAAATTCCAGATAGAGCATGAACACATCAGGTGGACCCAACAGTAGCTGAGCCTCCCTGAGGATCCTGTGTGGCATAGAGCTGCAGGCAACTGAAATTCCCCAGATATTTTGCATGAAGTATGCTCCACGGCGTCAGATTTGCCATAAGGGGCAACGCCTTGAGCGCAGACAGACGGTCGGGTGAAAAGTGGCCAGACAAATCCCTGGAAACGTCAAAGACCACAAGAAAGTCATGTCTAAGGAGAGGCATTACGGGAGGGTCGTGCTGGCTTTCATTCCTGGATCAAAAATGTGCAGGATGGAAGCGCAGGGATAGATGAGGTGTGCAGCTGTCCTGTCTGATTGCTAGGCAATAGAAACAAAACCCAGGCAGTCCTCTCTGAAGAATGTAGACGGCCTGCACCCCTGGGCACAGAAAGGCATGATGAAACCAAGGGAGCTCCCAGAATGAATGGAAAAAATGATCCAAAAATGCCTTGGTTCTCAAAAATGCCATGCCTCTGGGAAGTTCCATCATCCACGGAGACCATCACCTGGTGGGAAGAGCCAGCAACTCTCAGCCTTTGCAAAAGGCTTCTGTTGAATTGTTTGAGGGGTAATGAAAGCAAGACTCTCTCGGGGAGGGGAGGAATAAAATGTTAAGAAATGTTTTTTAGTTGCATAGATTATCCAGCTTCCAAGAGTCTCACGATGCTCTTGCCGATCTGAGACCTGATGTCATCGCCTGAAAAATCTTACTCAGCGTCTGAGGCTTAGACTCTCCTATTAATAAAAGTCATTGATCTTGACCTCCCAGTGAAGAAACCACCAGTATTTAGAATATTCTGCAAAGAGTGACTGCTAGAAAATCCCACGCACATTTGGAGCAGGCTTTGCTCAAATGGAAGAAAGCAAAGACGTGTCCAGACATGGCCCCCTTGGGATCTGCAGTGGGCCAAATATTACCAGCTTGGCTTAGCTCTTCCATGGAGATCACGTGGACTAACTTTGCCCTGAAATGAGGTTGGCTCCGGGCATTGGGTCATGTTGGGCTGTTGCGTGTTTTATCGTGTTTGAGGTGTTATCTACACAAAGCCACACAGTGAGGCATCTCAGCACATCCCAAGTGCAGTGTCATATGTTTTGTTGTGCTGTGTGGTGCTATTGCTTGCTTTGTCTTGTGTGTTAGCCAGAATCCTCTGGAGAAACAACACCAACAGGATATAGAAAGAGAAAGAGAGAGCTAGAGCTAGAAAGATAGAGATAGCGAGATAGAGATTATGTAGAGATAGAGATAGGGAAGATACGAGATAGATGGATAGATAGACAGATGGACAGATGATAGAAAGATGATAGATGGATAGATTAATAGACAGACAGATGGATAGATAGATGATAGATAAATAGATAAACAATAGATGATAGATAAGAGATGAATAGATATTTATATAGATAGACGATAGATAAATAGATAATAGATGGATAGGTAGATAGATGACAGGTAAATAAATAATAGATGGATAGATGGACAGACCAATAGATATATGGATAGATAGATAAATAGATAAGATGGATGGTAGACAGATTATCTAGATAGAGTAGATAGATGACAGATGATACATATACAGAGAGATGATAGATAATAGACAGATAGATAACAAATGATAGATAGGTGGATAGATAGATCAATAGATTAGATAGACAGACAGATTGGGTTTTTTACATAGCATTGACTTATTTTACTGCTGATAGGGAAGACTCTACATTGAACAAAATTCAGTTATTCTGGTATCCTTCCCTTGACATTTATAAGTATCCTCAATTTTTAAAAAATTTCCTTGCTTTATCCTCTTAGGAAAAAAAAATGAGAAGGTAGGTCTAGCCTGTCTGATGTCTGTCAAAACACAGATGTTTTGAGATCATTGATTTTATTAAGCCAACTGTCTTTGTAATGTGTATGATATTTTCCTTCATTTGATTCAGGAATGAATACAAAGATAGATTTATCTAAAGATATTCTACAATTTTAGAAGCCATATAGCTAACTATATTGATGAATCCTTGACCAAAAATGGGTCTGTAGTGTATTTCTTTAGTAAATAACTCTTTTTGACAGGAAGGGTGAGTTCAGGACATTCATTGAACAACATGGTGACTATGATTAATAACAACATATTATATGCTTAAAATTGCTAAAAGAGTACATTTTAAAGGCCCTCGCTACAAAAAAATTGATAAATATGTGAGGTGATATATATATGTTAATTAGCTTGGTTTAGTCATTTTGCAATGGATGAACATGTCAAAACATCATGTTGCACACAATTTGTATTTGTCCATTAAAAGCAAATTGTTTTTTTAAAAAATATCCTCCCTTAAAAAATGAGTCTACATGAAACATCTACTATATGACAGGAATTATGATTGATACTAGGGATATAAGTGTTATGAAGACATTGTTCTTGATCTCAAGGAGTGAAGAAATAGACACCAAAACCAACAAATTACCTATGAGTGTGATATGAAGTGTCATAAAGAACTGAGTAAGAGCTGGATAACCGTTAGGAAAAGTGTTCTAGAAGAGTGAACCTTTGACCAAGAGCTCAAACAATGGGTCATTATTATTTGTGGTGTGGGGGAGGTTAGAAGGAGGGGGGAAGGAGAAAGAAAGAGAGGCGGGGAGAGAAGACAGAGGGAGGAAGGGAGGAGAGAGAGAGAGAACAGAGAACTAGCTTGAGAGGGAGAGAAATGGAGAGAGAAAGACAGAGAGAGCAAAAGAGAGAGACAGAGAGAAGGTGACAGAGAGAGGGGTAAACAAAGGAGAGAAAAAGAGAGAGAAGGAGAAAGAGAGAAGAAAGAACTAGACTGAGACAGAAAAAGAGAAAGATAAAGAGACAATGATGGAAAGAGAGGGAGAAAGAGAGGAAGACAGAAAGAGAGAGACACACAGATTGAGAGAGAAAGAGAAAGACAGGGTGGAGAGAGAGATGAGAGAGACAGAAACAGAGAGACACAGAGAAAGACAGAGATATTGAAAAAGAAAGGCAAGATGATTAAGAGAGAGGGAGAGAGAACTAGATTGAGAGTGAGGGAGAGAAATTGAGAGAGAAAGACTGAAAGAGAGTAAAAGAGAGAGAGACAAAGAGAAAGCGACAGAGAGACAGGGAGAGAGAGAGGAGAGAGACAGAGAGAGAGAAAGAGAGGGCGATTGAAAGAGAGAGGGAGAAAGACAGAGAGGAAGAGACACACAGAAACAGAGGGAGATTGAGAGAGAGACGGAGTGATTGAGAGAGAGATTAAGAGAGAAGGACAGGATGATTGAGGAAGACAGGCAGACAGAGAGAGAAGAGAGAACTAGACTGAGAGAGGAGAGAAAGACAGAAATAGTTAAAGAGAGAGAGACAAAAAGGTGACAGAGACAAAGAGAGAGAGAGAAAGAGAGATGGTGATTGAGAGAGGGGGAGAAAGACAGACAGGGCGAGACAAAGAGACACACAGAAAGAAAGTCAGAGAGATTGAGAAAGAAAGAGAGAGAGACAGGGCGATGGGGGGGGAGAGAAAGAGAGAGAGTCATCGAGGAAGGCAGAGGGATTGAGAGAAAAAGAGAAAATGTGATAGAGTGATAGAGAGAGAATGACAAGAAGAAAGAGCTAGACTGAGAAAGAAAGACAGAGAGGGGCAGACTCTCCCATGCAGAGGACAAGAGCACGTCTAAAGCTGTCGCAGCTCACGGGGAACAAGGATGGATGTGGACAGAACCTCTTTTCTGTTGAGACTAGCGATAAGATTAAATTTGGCAAAGATCTTCGTGGGGTGAGGAGTACAGGTGATGCATCCATAACAAATTACCACTTAAGACCACAGGGGCTTGTTATCTCAACGTTCTAGAAGCTAGATGTCCAAATCCAAGGTAAAAGCAGACCCATACTCCCACTCCAAGCTCGGGGAAAAAAAATTCTTCCTCCGTGCTCTGTGTGTGAGCAATCCTTGGTGTTCTTTGACTTGGGGCCACATCGGCCCAATACCTGCCTATGTTGTCACAAGAACGTTGTCTATCTGTGTCTTTGTCATCTGCACTTTTTAGAAGAATACCAGCCATTGAATCTGGGGTCCACCCTCATCCAACCTCAGTTTAACACAACTAATCGTATCTGGGAAGACCATATTTCCTTATAGATCACATTCTGAGGTTGCAGGCAGATGTAAATC